>KK117207.1:0-37347 GCA_000611955.2 Stegodyphus mimosarum
TATCCTTCGCTCGACGTTGACCAAAAAATGTTTGCGATGCGGATGCGATGTGGTTACGATGACAACTTATGCTTTTAGTCGCTATTAAAAAAATTCTCGTATGTATGAGCACTGCTTGGAGCACAAACTTTGCAGGGTTCGTACGTGCCATGCGTATGTGAAATCTGAATTCATCGCCAAGCCATATTCTTTGGCCAAGCGTCGAAGGTTACCATGCTGAAAATATGCCTACTGCGCATGCTTGGAGCACAAACTTTGCAGGGGCTAGAGGCTAGTGTTTTACAAGAGTGGCGTTCTAGCCAATATGCGCCAAGACCGGCGCCAAGAACAAGATATCGCCAATGCGTTGAAAACATATTAATCATTTCAAAAACATACAATTAGTACTCAACAAACACCATTGGCGTTAAAATACGCAATATTAATTTATACGCAATTTTAATTATGCTTGCAGCAGTGATATGGGAATTTGCAACATTATTATAAGGTCTAAAACTCATAATTAAGGTTGCAAATTATGTCGAAAGCTTCACAGCCTATCTGAATCTTGTCCAGAATTGATTTTGCTGAGAGAAATCTTTGTAAAAGCAATTTCCCTATAGTAATTAAGATTTTGATCCACATAATGAAGCTGTGGGTGGAGTTAGTGTTGGGAGGATTGCTTTCAGCTTTCGGAGCTTCCTGATTGGCTGAGGTTGATATTGGTATATTACTATTGGTTTCACTTCTAGATCTTGGTGCGCTAGGCAACGGAGGGTAATTTTCTAAGTCATTTGGAATATTATACGTATTGGAATTTTGACTTGTTCTTTCTCTTCGCGCTTGTCGTTGAGCGATCTTTTCCTTGATATTATTTGGGTGTTTATTGCAACCCCGATAAGAACTTACATGCATTACACACATTAATATGTGGCCCCACCGCAGAGGGCACACTTTCCTGGTATATTCGGGTCTTTTTTACATGTATAGGTTGCATGATTTTCTCCACATTTTAAGCAGCGTGTCTTGTGCTTGCAATGTGCTTTACTATGCCCGTACCTTTGGCAGTTATGACACTGCGTCGGGCCGGGCGTAGTCTTGAAGGTAACAATTTTTACTCCTAGATCAAGGATATGTGTAATCGAGTATATTTTCTTACCATTGATACTTCTTTCTACTTCAGCAAGAAAAGTTGGCATTTTAACAATTTCTCCATCGATCTTCTTAGTGAATTGCTTAACAGCAATAATTGGAATACCTTTTTCTTTTAACTCCTCAACTATATCTTCGGGTTTGGTGTGAGCTGGGAGCTTTTTGATAACAGTGCGTATAGGTTTTTCCATCGGTAAAGGAAAGGTATGATAAGGAATGGTCTGTTCATCTAAATACCTAGTTGCAGATCTATAATCATCGGTACTTTTCACTTTGATATGAATGTCCGTGCCTTTGAGATTACATTCTATGTTAGAAGTAACTTTCTTAATTTCATCACGTAATTTCTTCCAATCAGAGACATCAGAGATGATAATAGGCGGGATTCTGTTCGCCGTCTTTTTAGGCTTAACGAAATCTCCTTCAGAATTTTGACTATCTTGAGAATTTTGAGAACTGATGATCTGAATATCCATATCATCATCATTATTTAAAGCAGCAAACTTGTTTTTAATTGACGTGGTCGATGTGTCACTGGAATCACTTAAATTGCGTTTATGAGTTTTACGCGGTTTGATCCAATTTCGTTTTTGGCTATCATTGGGAATTTGCTTATCCTCAGCATTGTTTTGCTGACTTATGGAGATAGGTTGGGTACCTTTTGAAGATTGACTTTCAGTTGGCAATTTGGCATGAGTTTTATCGGGAATAATATTAAGACCTGTCATAATTTCATCAGTTAAGTTGTCAACATTTTTGAAACCTGCACAGGTTTTTTCTAACGTATTAACCGCTTCATTAATATCGTTTAAGATATCCTGAGAGACTTGTACATTACCATTTAGAATAGCATTCCTTTGAATGGTTAAGTTAAGTAGCATAACATATTTAAGTTCAGGGGTGCCATTATTAATTATATCCTCAATTTCAGTTTTGTGTCTAACAAAATCTAGATCCATAATTAAGTCTAAACTAACCGAGAACCCTATGATCTCGAAGCAAGGCAATATCCAACATATTATGAAACAAAAATCTTAACTCTGAAAAGAGCAAAGATGAAAGAACTTACCGAGTTGATCCAATTCAGAAGCAAGAAGCTAAAATACGACCAGCTCAAAGCAAATCCAAAGCGGAAGTATGAGAATACAGAGCGAGAACGGCGTCGGTTAAGTAGGATGTAGTACCAACGCGGACGGCGATGCAGGAAGAAACACGTCTAGGCATAGAGCCAATAAGAGTGCGGATGGTGTTCTGAGGGATGATTCTCCATTCCCTTTCAACCATTTGCCACAGTTCGCCTTCTGAACGAGGCAGGGGCAGAGTCTGCAAACGGCGTCCAATCACATCCCACACATGTTCGATTGGGGACAGGTCAGGAGAGTATGGTGGCTAGGGAAGGATCTGTATACCTTGCAGAGCATGTTGGCAGATGCGAGCACTGTGTGGTTGGGCGTTATCCTGCCGAAAAATTGCATTAGGCAGCTCCTGAAGGTAGGGGATTGCCACCGGCCGCAGTACACGCAGTACATTCAAGTATCGTTGGGCCGTCATAGTTCTCTGACTACGAACTAGAGGTAACCTGAAATCGTAGGCAATTATGCCACGTTGTCGCACGGTGGAGCGTTCCACAGTTACTGCCGGATTAGATTTGTCTCCACGTCGACGCCACACACGTATGCGGCGACTGTCACTGGATAAACAGAAGCGTGACTCATCTGAGAACACGAAGTTTCGCCATTCTGTCATCCACATCGCTCCAGTGCGGCACCATTCTAAACGTTGGCGTCTATGCCAGTCTTCTTAACGGACGCCGTGAGTGCAGGCCACGTTCAACCAATCGACGGGAAATGGTTCTCGTCGACACGGGAACATCCAGAGTATCTTGCAGATGCTGCAGAATATCGGTACAAGTGACTTGCGGGACCGCCACAGCTTGTCGGCGGATGCGTCGATCCACGCATGCTGACGTCACTCTGGCTGCACCATGGACCTTATAAGAGACAGACTAACCCAGTGGGCGGAGTGCGCGTCCCCCACATGTCCGCAAGAAGGAGTAGAGACGATCTGGTTTACTTTAAATTACAACATTAATAAATGTATTATATGTATTATATATAATTAATGAATTAATGTGCTTTAATGAGATCTGGTTACATTGAAACCTATGGCGTTTGTACCATATAACTGTTTTTAATTATTAAATGCGATACGTTGTATATTGATGAGATTATGAAAGTCACAGTTTTTTCAAGTAAGATTTAATATATCTCATTAAAGCACTTTTTACTGCATTTTGCACATTATTTTCATGCATAATTCTTGTATAAACATGTTTACTTCGGTAAAGCGGTAAAAACTCCAAACACAAAATATATTAACTTACTTTTGCGTACAAGTAAAGTAAAATTAAACATGATGCTTTGAAACAAATAAGGTAAAACATCTGATAACATTTTAAAAAATTTTTTGAGTATTTTCAGGCAGCGGATTCTAAAATTATTATAATATTCCAAGATGATCCTTTATTTGATTATATGATCATTAATTATTAATATTACAAGATGATTATTTATTTTAATAATTGATAAAATCCGGAGCATAAACTTTTCTGAGTGCAATTCAAAAAATAAAATAAAGTAAAATCTGAAAGCACTTAGATTTTATACTACGCCCAAAGGGACTTTTTTAACGTTTTGTGTGTTACCTTTATTTATTGAACATCATGTTCTTCGCACATAAACCACATAAATTTCAATTCAACGGCAATATCACAAAATATTTGAAAACAGCATACCTTTAGAATTTCCGCGCTGGAGATAAAAAATTCGAAACAAATGGACAAATTCGAAACTGAAATAACATCTTCTGTAGGATAAAAAGACAAAATCTAATTATAGCAGTTTAGAGCGAATAAAAAATTGAAAGAATTAACTAAAGTGACAAATTCGGATAAGGAAAATAGCATTTTTAACGAAACTGCCAAAGATTCTCAAAACAAAAGCAATAAACTTATCCGGCTCCCAAAATTAACTATCTCTAAATTCAAAGGAGATTTACCCAGTGGACAAGTTTTTGGAACTCTTTCAAAGTAGCAATCCACGATAATGAATCTTTAACAAAAATCGAAAACCTTAATTACTTAAAATCGTACTTATGTGGCAACGCTGCACACACGATAGAAGGTTTCTGTTTTTCGGAACCAAATTACGATGAAGCTACTGAAATACTTGAAAACAGGTTTGACAGGAAAGATATCATTATAAACTCACACATGCAAAAATTCCTGAATCTTACCCCAGTAACTAAATCCAGTGACATTTTAAAACTTCGCAAACTTTGTGACACTATAGAAACCGAAATACGCAGCTTGAGATCGTTAGAAGTAACCCCAGGTAAATACAGTTATATGTTGATCCCGGCAATATTGAAAACACTGCCTTCTGAGATAACTTTATTAATCGTAAAACGGATTCATCATCCTTTTTAATGTTGATAAGTTATGCAATTTATTCAGTCGGAATTAGAAAGTCGGGAAAGAAACCATCTTTTGCTCTCAACTCATAAATCAGAAAACACTTCCTGTGTTTATAAAGAGAAGAAGGGGGGGAAGGAGAGTATAACATTCTCTGCTTACCAGGTCATGGAGCCAGTTAGTGAAAACAAAACTACTAATTGGTGTCTCTTTTGTAATACATCTGAACATGTTACTGAAAAATGTGAATCATTGGCAGTTGATGAGAAGAGAAATTTATTGCGTAAGCAAGAAAGATGTTTTTTATGCTTGAAATCGAAACATCGAATGAAGGAATGCAAAAGTGGTGTCGTTTGTTCCAGATGCAAGGGCAAGCGTAACCGTTCTATATGCTTTCAGGCTGAGATAGAACTAAAAGAAAAAAATGACAGTGTACAAGATTCGCATTTTCTTTCAGCAACCTCTGGGAACAAAATTAAAACCATTTCACTTCAAACGTGTTGAGTAACACTCCGAACAAATACGCAGTCGGTTTTAATAAGAGCTCTTCTGGATTCGGGTAGTATGCGTTCATTCGTGGGAAAAGAAATCGCGGATAAATTGAAACTTCCTATTATTCGAACAGAAACTCTTTCCGTATTTACGTTTGGAAATAAAACACTAATTAGAAAAACATTTAACCTTGTTAAGATAAAGTTAGAGAACAAGGAAATACCTAATTCGAAAATCAAAACTGAAGCCCTCGTAACTGAATAAATTTCAAGTTCTGATTTACCACCTCCTAATGTAAATAAACACATTATAGGCAAACAGTTAGAAGGTTAACAACTCGCAGACTCTTGGGATTGTAAAGAAACAATAACTCTTTTGATAGGAGCTGATTATTATTATGATATAGTGACTGGGAAACTTGAGCGCTTAGACAAACATTTAGTAGCTGCAGAAACGCTATTCGGTTGGTCTCCGCTAGGTTACACTAAAAGTACAATGTGCACTTCTACAGCCTTTAATATTGTAGTTGAGGAAGATATAATATCTGATCAGATGAAAAAATTTTGAGAGCTTGAAAGTTTAGGTATAAAGCCTGAAAATGAATCATCTGATCCACTGGAAGATGCTATAATGAAAAAAATTCGATTTGGAAATTTTATACAAAAATTCTCGTTACAAGGTTAGGCTGCCATGGAATCTGATAGAAAATATGACTTACATGATAATAAAGCGGTTGCGGTGAAACGATTTGAGAAACTTATAAAGCGGTTTCAGAATAACCCCAACGTTTTTATTCATACCAGACAGTTTTACAAGATTATTTACAGCAAAACATGATTGAACCAGTTAGAGACACTGAACTCAAATCACAATGTGAAATCCAAATCACATTTTATTTGCCTCACAGAGAAATCATTCGCAGTGATCGAACTACTAGTAAGGTTAGGTTAGGTAATTCAATTATGGCAAAGCACACGAGGGCTATCTGCCTAAAGGGAGGGATGCTTTCGTGGAGGACTTTTAAAGGGAAACTGGCTCGTATACACGTTACACATGGGGAAAACCACGAAAACGCCCATGCAGCCAGCCCGTTCGCAGGATTCGAACCTCGGACCGAACTACCAGTGTTCAGCGTCTTTACCGCTTGGCCGCTGGTGAGCTCCGAACTACTAGTAAACTACGTATCGTATTCGACGCGTCCTCACATGGACCTGGTGAAATTTCGTTGAACGACTGCTTACATATTGGTCCAAATTTGTATCCTCATATATTTTAACTTTTATTAGCCTTCAGGCTTCCTCCTGTAGCCTTTACAAGTGACATAAAACAGGCTTTTCTGCAGATAGAAGTAGATGCGAAAGACAGAGATGTAACACGTTTTTTGTTTACAGAAAACCCATTCGAAGATCCATAAAATTTCATAACTTACTGATTCACTTCGTGTGTTATTTAGCGTAAATAGCAATCCGTTTTTATTGGCTGCAACCATTAAACACCATTTGAAACAATATAAGAAAATCTACCTTCCCACTTGCGAATTTCTAAAGGATCGCATTTATGTAGATGACATCATTGGAGGACACCAAAACGTTAAACTTGTTTTCAATACCAGTTTAGAATGCATAAGCATTTTTAGAGATGCCGGTATGATTCTGCATAAATGGTATACCAATTCTCAAGAACTGCGCGAATTGTGGATTAAAGAAGGTATTGAATGCGAAGAATCTCCTCAAATTTCGGAAGCTAGAAACCCTCCATTGAAAGTGTTATGAGTCGCCTGGGACAATCAAAATGACTCAATTTACTTTGATGTCAAAAATTTGATAACATTTCTATCAAAACAAATTAATACTAAATGTTTTGTCCTGCCGGCAATAGGACGAATTTTTGATGCTGTAGGTTTATTATCACCGTTTGTACTTAGAGTCAAAATCATATTGCAACAAATCTGGGTCCTTGCTTTAGACTGGGATGATGAACTACCAGAAAATTTATGTTATGAATGGAAAAAATGGTGCAAAGAAATTTCCCATTTGGACGAAATCGGTATTTCACGATATTATTTTTTCTGCAATTGGTAATAGTGATGTGGAAAGGATTGAGCTGCACTGTTTTCTGACGCTAGCAAAAAGGCGTATGGTACAATAGCGTATCTACGTATAATTTCCAGTAATGAGCAAATATTTACGGTTTTTGTTGCTTCCAAGACTAGCGCAGCGCCTTTAAAACCGCTCGACTTACCTAGGTTGGAACTCATGGAAGCTCTTTTATCGGCTAAGTTAGGCACTAGCATCGTTAAAGTTTTGAAGTTGAAGCTTTCTTGTTTTTTCTGGACTGATTCGAAAATCACACTTTTCTGGATAAAGGACTGTGCAAAGAAATTTAAGCTTTTCGTTAAAAATCGTATTCAAGAAATGCAAAATTTAACATCGGCAGAAAATTGTCATTACTGCCCCGGAAAAAGTAACCCAGTTGACTTGGCTTCGAGAGGAGCTAAACTTAATGAGCTGAAAAACAATCCTCTCTGGTTTCAAGGACCAGAATGGCTTAGAATGTTATCTGAATTGTGGCCTCCACAGAATGAAGAAAAACCTATCGTTGAAGAAGAATTGGAATACCGTAAGAACATTGATGATGTTTATGAATTTGTGTGCACGGAAGTTGAAGAAAGGCTAATAGATATCTCAAAATATAGTAATTTAAGAAAATTGTTGAGAATAACTAGCTGGATGAAGCGATTCATTGGTAAAATTAGGAAAACAAACCATTTGACAGCCTCATTAACAACCGACGAATTAGTAGATGCCGAAAATTATTGGATTAAATTTGAACAAGAACGCTTTTATCCCAAAGAAATCGAGTGTCTGAAGAAGAGAAATAAAGTCGAAAAAATAATTTTTATATCTTTTTTATACCTTTAGACCAGAATGGGATACTGAGAGCAGCTGGAAGATTAGAACATTCTAGTTTGTCTCATGATAAAAAACATCCTGCGATTCTTTCAAGAAACTCCTGGCTAACGAATTTAATAGTAGAAAGTACACATGTTAAAATCATGCATGGAGGAGTAGCAATGAACTTAGCTGAAATTCATAGTCATTTTTGGATCCCAAAAGAACGTCAGTTTTTCAAGAAAATAATAAACAAGTGTCTCATATGTAAGAAATATTCGTTGAAATCTGCCGACCAGACCGTTTCTCAGCTTCCAGAAGACAGAATCAATGTGACGCTGCCATTCTACGTTTGAGGCGTAGATTTCGTAGGACCGATTTATGTAAAAAAACGTCGAAGGGAGTCAAAAAGCCTATGCAGCATTATTTAGTTGCGCTACCACTAGAGCCATACATCTGGAACTTGTACCAAATCTCTCTACGGATTTTTCCTTGATGGCATTCAAAAGATTCACCTCTAGGAGAGGCAATTGTAGAGTAATTTATTCGGATAACGTAAAAGAAAATTTCTCTAAACTATTGTGAAATGAGAAATTCCAAGATTTTCTGTCGAATGAGAAAATCGATTGGAAATTTATAATAGAACGAGGGGCTTGGTGGGGAGGCTTCTATGAGAGATTAGTAAAATCAGTTAAAGAATGCTTAAGGAAAATTCTCGGTAAAGCCTTGCTAACGTTTGAAGAATTGTCAACGGTTTTAGCACAAGTGGAAGCTGTTTTGAATTCTCGTTCATTGACCTATGCGTACAGTGACCACAAGGAACCACGGAAACCAGTCAATTTCTTGATTTTCGGGAAAAAAGATTCCACGCTACCTATCAACTTTAACTCCATTGTTAAAGATGGCTCTATGAAGTCCTCTCTGACGGAAAGGAAGATTTATCAAGATTTATTGGTTAGGCAATTGTGGACTCAATGGAAAAAACAATATTTAATGGATCTTCGGACAGCTCGTTAATTAGAGAATCCTATGGTGATCTCAAAGTTGACGATCTCGTCTTAATACAAGGAAACAGTAAATGCAAACTTTTGTGGAAGTGTGGCAGAGTAATAAAAGTTTTTCGTGGTCGTAACGACAGTTTGTTCTTGTGAACTAAAAACTGCTGATGGAACAATAATAAGACGACCAGTTCAATTATTATATCCATTAGAACTTTAAAAAACAATTTTTATTATTTAGTAATATGAGTTTATTCAATATGTTTTTGTACATTTGTTTATTTTTGCTATTTTAGTTTCATATAGTTACGAATAGTTTAGATTTATTGAAGTAGTGTCGAAATTATATTTGATGTTAACATTCGTTTTTATAGAATTTGGTATAATTATTATAGTTTGATTATATTTTCTATTCATTTAATATATTTATTAATTGTTTTATAACTATATCTCAAAATACTTATTGATATAAATTTGATTGTTGTTAGATTAATGTGAACTCTTGACAGAGTTCAGGTGGGGAATGTGTGGAAATTAGTATGATTAATTGATAGATGGCGCTTGCGTTTCCTGGGAAACGTCACATGCGTTTTTTTTCAATTTCGGAAGACTCTCCACCGGGAGCTCTATGGATAGGTAGAAGATAGATTCGTGCGTAGCTTCGCACACTAGTCGGATAGGGACAATGAAGTTTCTATTAAAATATTAGATTTTTCGATTGGCATAAGTATTTCGATCTTTTATGATCAATGCAAATCTGTAAGTGATTACTTTTAAATAATGTACATATTAAACATTAAGTTTCTAAAATTATTCAACCTTTGATTTCTGTGACTTGCAAGATCTCGTAGCCCCAATTTGTCAGAAACTGGAGTAGTGACTGCTACTATGTGTGAATTTACACAGAAACGTAAGAAGGGATTAAAGCCCTTTTTATTTTATCTTTAAAATAACAAATGAGTCCACTTGACGCTCACAAACAGCGCCGACCCGGCCGTTTAACTGAAACAGAACGTAAAACTGAAAGTAATGCCTGGATGAGCAAATATAGAAAACACTACCGACGAGGCTCTGAGGTCCTAAAGTAACCGCGTGTCTAATCACCGCTGAGATTCAGCAAGATTACTGATTAAACAGTTGAAAGATAGCACTTCTGCAAAGCTAGGCACACAGGCCGACACGAGCCGATCTAAATTCTACCGAGCACATTCAAATCAAAGCAAGAATCTTTCAATCTAATTTCCTTTCCTATTTAATTCAACTAGCTTCCGCTTAATTTGAATAAACTGCGCCGCTAATACAATTTACATACTCTGGCACGGGCATTTCTAGGGGAAAGTGAAGGATAAACAGGAAAGATAACTTAAAATAAATGTTAGTTAAAATAAATATAAACCCTACATTTGCCCCTGCCAGAAGACTGAACACTTGGAAGCAGGTCCCAGAAACGGCCTGTTGAAAAGTTTCAACATTCTAACCTAAAACTCGAGAGCCTCATTTACGTAAAACAAACTTTTGGCTATAAAATTTTACAATACTGTTTGTCGTTGATTACAGTTGCTTCGTACTGAATCCTCTCTGCTGTCGTTCTGTATGATTCAATCTTTTCTTCTATCCAGCATCTGGAAGGAACAAGTATGAGTATATTGAAAATACATTATGATTTACACTTTCTTAATAGTCGGTAGTATTTTACTTTTCGATGATTTTCTTTTCCTTATTTAACTGTTTATTTCACATTCATTCATTCTTCATGCAAAACTTTAATTTAACTTGCTTTGCACAGGTTCTCCACCATGTGTAGTGTCCAACGGGAATATTTAATGTTTTTGTATTTCAACACTTCCCCTAACTACAATGATTTGTTAAAATTCGATCAACCAACTATACCACACCCTAGTCCATCATACCAAAACTCGATGAGCTATGTTTACCATTCTTAACTCAAGTGTGGGTGGAGAACCCTAAAAACCACATTCATTCTAATCTTCCCCCTTATTCAACTTTTCACATGCAGGCTTTCGCTCCAACGCATGATTTTATCTCCTGTTTAACATTTATCTTTTAACTCGTTTCTTTTGAACGTTTACTTTTAGCATTTAAAATTTTATTCTTCTAGACTAAATTCTACTTTTACATAACTTTCAAGTATTTACATCTATTCACAAAATTCTAATACATATGATTTTTCAATTTACAATAAGATGAACAAGAAAAAAAATAACATTTTACTTCACGCTTCTTCGCCAAGCTGGCGAAACTAAATTTTCTATTAATACATAAAATACGAAGCTATTTTACATTTGGCCAAATTTTGGCTTTAACATAACAGAACCAGTCTTTCAACCAACACTAACTGCTTGTTCTTAGACATTACACTTAAAAGAAAATCTTGCTTTGCTTTAGCGAAATACAGTAAAACGAAACTAAGTCTCAACCGAGATAAATTGAGACATAGAAACTTCGTATTTACGCATAGCAGTTCAGAACAAAAGAAAAATTTATAGAATGTTTAACTTATCTTTGACTTTTCGATGCTTGAAACTCAGTCATCTTCTTCTCACAAAACTCGGTCCATGTTAAGAAATTCATGCCAGCTAGTCTGCGTCTTCGACTTCTTTGGTTCTCTTATATGGTGCCCTTCCTTTTCCGACCTCTGTACGCCGGCCTTTTGGAGTGGTAATATTCATTTTCCTCTCTTTTCCTCTTGGCACCTGGATGGCTGTTTCTGGCGACCTCCGGTCAGGGTTCTTGCTTGAGTTTTTTCTGCTGGTCGAAATCTTCTCGTTCCTCTAGTTGTCTCTTTTTTTCTCAGGAACGGCGGCCTTCTTTGTCTTTGGATATCCGGAACTGGACGCGGTTTCCTTGACGCGGCTTGTCTGCTGTGGGATCTTGTAACTGGTTTTTTTCTCTTGCTATCTACCAAGGATTCTTTACGAGACGGAGTTGCTCGCTTGACTTTTTTCTCTGCTGGGGTCTGGAGATTCTCTTTCCTTCTTTTCGGGATCCTTGAATAAGTTGTAGAAAGGCTGGGTTCCTCGGCGGTTCTCTGCTTCTCGGGTGGCGGAGCGGACGGCCTTACTTCTGGACCTTCCAATTGTTGGGAACTTGCATCCTGCAAGAAACTTTTAAGCACTTCAAAATCATTCTTCTCGTAATACTTTTTCACTTGGTCGGGACTTGCTTTACAGGTTTCCCCTCTCTCGTTCTTAAGGTATAATATAGCTCCCTTGATTTCCTGAATAGCATAGGGACCTTCAAACCTCAGAGCCAATTTTGGTGTGAAGTTCTCTGGTGCATTTGATAAATAAAAATTTCTTTTTAACTTTGTTCCCCACTTTAAAATCTGCTTTACGGCGTTTTCGATCATAGTACAGTTTCTGCCTCTTTCTTGCCATATTCGAATTTTTAACCGCCTCATGAATAAGGTTTTGCACGTCTTTTTGCCTGAATGCTTGTTCCCTTTGTTGAACAAAGAATAATTTATCTAGTGGTGTGATTAACTTACGCCCTAAAAATAGTTCCGCTGGAGTTTTTCCAGTGGTCCACTTGCTGTTCTTAAAGCATAAGCTAGCTCATCTATGTAACCATCCTAGCACCTGTGACGTGTGCTAACATAGCTTCGAATTATTTTTACAATATTTTATTAACTCTTTCCGCGATGTTTGCCTGTGGTCTGTACGGAACCATCTTGATATGGCGTAAGCCAAGTCCAGAACAAATGTTCTCAAAAATTTGGCTAACGAATTGTTTGCCGTTATCGCTGCTGACTTTTATCGGTGCACCGTATTTGAAAATGTACCTGTGTAAGAATGCATCTGCAATTGTTTTGGCTGATGCACGTTTAAGTGCAGCAATTTCTGTCCACTTTGAAAAATGATCTACAATTACTAAAAGATAATAATTTTTATTTAAGTCACTCTGTGGAAAAGAACCAAGGAGATCTATGCCTAATATTTCATTCGGAAATGTAGCGCGAATGCTATTACCCGACCGGGCTGTAATGACCCGACCGGGCTGTAATGACCCGACCGGGCTGTAATGAATATCATTAATTAACTGACATTGATTGCAGGACCTGACATACGCAGTTACTATTTTGTATAATTGCGGGAAATATACCGCCTCGCGTACACTTCATATAGTTTTTCTGACCCCTAAGTGACCCAATGTTGGCGCGTCATGTAATTCTTTCAAAATGCTCAATCGAAGGGAGGCTGGGATTATTGGCCTATACTCGAAGCTTTCGTTTGTTGATTTAGTATGAAACAATAAATTCTCTATTATCTTACAGTTCTGTGCTCTACTTCTTATTGCGGCCTCATCTGTGTGTTCAAAATTTTCAGAGTCTTTTAAATACGCATAAATACTTACTTCCAAATTCAGGATCAGCTTTCAATTCAGCAATAATTGTTTCTCTAGAATGTAAAATTTTAGAAGTTAACACAGCGCATTTGAGTTCATTCCCTTCATCGTCCAGTTTTATTCGGGATAGTGCGTCCGCGACATTATTTTCCTTTCCTGGTTTATACTTAATTATTAGGTTATATTCTTGAAGTTTTAAAGCCCATCTTATTAACCTGGGCGTTAGATTTTTTCCCAAGTAAAGTCTACCAACGGCCGCATGATCTGAAAAGACTGCTCAAAATATGCTGCTCCAACGAACTACTTGTTATAATTACATCATCTAGATAAATTAAAGTTGATTTTCCTAAGACAGGCTTTAGAACAACGTCCATAGCTCTCTGAAATGTCGACGGGGTCCCACACAGCCCAAAGGGCATGCGTAAAAATGCATAAGTGCCTGATTTTGTGATAAACGCGGTTTTATGTATATCTTCCGGTTTCATAGCTATCTGATAGTAGCCAGATGTTAAAAGCAAAGTAGTCATATATCTTGTAGATTTCATCTTTCTAATAATTTCCTCAATCACCGGCAGAGGGTAAACCGGGATCTTCGGAATGCTATTTCGTTTTCTGTAATCGATAGCAAACCTCCAAGCTTTTTTTTCTGAGGGCAGGAAATCATTCTTTTTCCTACATAGTACCACTGGACTCGCGTACTCACTATTTATGAGCGTTATTATCTGGATCTGCAGCTTTTCTTTTATGTGTTCCTCAATATTGAGCTCTTTCTGTTTATCATATCTGTAGGGCTTGGCCCTACAGGGCTTATTACATGTTAGTTGTATATCCCGTGTTACAATTTGACAACTACCAGGCCGTTCTGAAAACAAATTTGAAAAAATAGTCACCACTTGCTGGATGGCTGGGCTTTCTTCGAGAGTCAAATGGCTTAAATCTAATTCACATTCTTTAACCGGCTCCACTACCCGCTGCTGCATCTCCAGCGTAATTGCATTTTCCTGAAAATCCAATCTGGCTTTATCGGACTTCAAGAAATCCATTCCTAAAATGACTGGGTTCTGTAAATTTTTCACCACAAAAAATAATATTTTAAGGATTGCTTCCTTTATCTGCACTTTTAATGACAATTTCCTGACACATTGGCAGGTTTTTCCTTGGGCGGCTATAATTTCTGTGTTTCTATTTTTAAATAAACGTAGTCTACGAAAGTTGTCACTGTAGAATTTGTAGCTCAAGAAGTTTCCTTGCGCTCCTGTATCCACGAGCCCTTCTACCGGTACTTCGCCGACCAGGACTTGGATCACTGGTAACTGGGAATTCTTTACCACGACCGTGTTTAGGTATCTTCTTGAGAGATTTTGCAAAATTTCAGGGGTCTGGACCCTCGATTTTACAGGCCCCTCTAATCGTTTAAAAATTTCTTCTCACCTTCAGTCTTCTGAGTACGCGGACGGCTTCTTTCGAATTTCTTCTTCGAGCTTTGACTTTCGTTCTTCGGTGAGTCGTCTTGATAGCTCTTTCCTCCATAAGAGTGTTTCGTCTTAGCGGCCGGTTTGAGAACTGTTCTCGGGAACCTTGAAAATACGCTGCCCCTCTAGATTTTTCCGCTATCCGGTCGGTTTTGGAACTTGACCGCCAGCTCGAAGAGTTCCTGCAAAGAGCTTGGATTTCGGATTTCCATGAAGTCTTGGACAGCAAGTAGTAATCTGGGTAATATTATTTCAATTACCTCGTTGTCGGGTTTCTTCCCGTACAGCATATTTACCAACTTGACTTTTCGCAAAATAAACTCCGTTAAATCTTCGATGTTACGCTGATAAAAACTGTAGAGTTCAGCTTCCAGCTTTTCTCGGTCTTTTACGATGGGGAATTGTTTTAACAACGATGCTTTAAAATTTTCAAACGTGTGTGCTTGGCCTCCAAATTCTCCTAATAAAAATTTTCCAATGTTTTTCCACCATAGAGCGGCCTGTCCTCTTAGAGCAGACAACGTTTTGCCTTTCGGGCACAGGATACAGCTAAAAATGATTTTCTAGGCCTTCTAAAAATATCGCCAGAGAATGTTTTCCGTCAAAATTGACGGTTGGCTTGATAGATGCCCTCATAGTTTGGACTGAGTATTAAAACCCTTACAACTAGTTGGCCATAACTTGCTCTTGAAACTGTACAGGAGATTCCACCAAATTATCGGGCAACTGAGTTCGTGAAATTTTCGGGCGCCAGTGTAAGATCTCGTGGCCCCAATTTTTCAGAAACTGGGGTAGTGACTGCTACTATGTGTGAATTTACACAGAAACGTAAGAAGGGGTTAAAGCCATTTTTATGTTATCTTTAAAATAACAAATGCGTCCACTTGACGCTCACAAACTGCGTCGACCCGATCAAGGATCAAGGAAGTGCAATTTACGGAGTTCATAGGCAATTACGCCTTTACCTCCACATCATTACAGAATTAAAATTATCATCAAAAGAGGGAATTGTCTAATAAGGTAAAAATTTTGAAAAGCCAAAAGACTTAGGAATAAGTGCCTTCACACTGAGACAAAAAAGGTAAAAACTCAGAACGTCTTAATTTTGCGCCGAGAAAGGGCTAGAATAATTTAGATAGGGGCAGTCATCATATATAAATTTAGACTAGATAAATAAAAGGTGGAAGTTTCCTTGAACCTTGATAATCATTTTTGCATATATCAGAGTAGAAGAATATGCAGGGGAGAGGTCGAAGACTTTTTCCGATGAGCGTTCTTTAAGGGAGAGGGAGACCTTGTTACAGGTAGAAAAAGTAGTTCTTCCAGTGACCAGCTGGGAGGGAGAAGTTTCGTTTTTGACCGCTATTCAGTGTGGTATTTAAAAGGCCGAAAGTGACGTTGTTAAATGCCTGAAAGAGTTTCTTCTGAAAGAAAGAATAGAGATGTTATCAGTAATAGTTAAAAGTTAAGATACGCTATTAAGCGTTGATAATAATAATATGAAAATGGCATTTAAAGTTTAAAAGCCTTTTTTCGACTGTATGGTTTCTTGTTAAAGAAACATTAATGCTGGTTCCTCAGGTTAATGCTTTGAGCATTTAAAAACTCTAGAGGCGGGGGGGGGAGGGTTAAGGAACGAGAGGTAGTTATTCACATGGTCGTCCGTGTGCTCATACCTGGTCCGTTTAAATTGAAGTGCAGAATACTCCGGATTAAGAACCGATCTGGGTCTTTTTCTGGACGAAGCAACTGCAGAATCGTATAAAGGTAGCATATGAAGCACAGGATTAGCAACATGTTGAATATTTTTGAAAAAAGTTTCCGAAAGTCGCTGTATAAAGCGATTAATGAGCATAATTTTGAGATCATTATGAGTCCCTTCGTTCCTTACAAACCACGGAGCTTTAAGTATTTGCCTAAGCAATTTTGACTGAAAAATTTAGACATGTTTTCTGTTAGTCAGTGCAGATGGGCCCCAGATGGGAAACGCATAAGTAAAAACAGGCCTTATCATAGACTTGTAGAGCAAGATTTTGTTTTCAGTTGACAGGTCGCTATTTCTAGCAAAGAAGGAGCGTAAATTGGATTTGAGAGCAGTCGCATTCGCTATAATTTTTTGAATGTGAGGCTGCCAAATTAATTTTGAATCTAGTAATAAAACACCTAGATATTTATAAGAAGACACCCAGGGAATGGGTTTACCGAAGAGGATTAATTTAGGTAAACTTGGGATATTTCTTCGGATGAACATAGTGGCAGCACATTTTGCGACATTAATTTTGGTTTTATACAGACCGAGCCAGAGTTCTAAGGCTGAAAGGTAACTCTGCAATTGTGAGATTACCTGGAGGGTGTTGGAATGTTGTGAAATGATGGCTGTATCGTCTGCATATAATGCAAGATCGATATTTGGGGCCTTAGGAATATCATTTACATATAGGTTAAAGATTGACGGTCCTAGGAGACTACCTTGGGCTACGCCGGCATAGATCGGACAGGGAGAGGAGAATTCGTGGTTAACTCGCACCCGGAAACTGCGTCCGAACAAGTACGAGTTAATAATTTTAATGAGATGAGCCGAAAAACCGAGCCGCATGAACTTGTATAAAGTTCCGTCATGCCAAGTCCTGTCAAAGGCTTTGGCAACGTCTAAATAGACGATACCAGTTTTATCTCGCTTACGAAAGCCTTCGTGGATGAATTCCACTACACGTAGTAACTGGTGTACTGTGGAGTGTTTAGGTCGGAAGCTGAATTGTTCCGGGATTAATAAATTTTGATTCCGACAGAATTCATTCAGGCGATTAAGTAAGACAAATTCATAGATCTTTGAGAGAGAAGATAACAGATTTATAGGTCTGTAATTGACGGGTAAGTTTAAATTTTGTCCCGGTTTTGGAATGGGGACGACTGCGGCAATTTTCCAACAGTCGGGAAAATAGCTTCTCCTGAGCATTAAATTAATAAGTACCGTGATCCAAACGATAAACATTACGGGGAAGTTTTTGATCATGCGATTCGAAATAGAATCTATGACAGGTGCCTTGTTAGGTTTCAATTTTTCTATGAAAACCATAACTTCAGTAGGGTCCATAGGTCTGAGTTCAGAAGTGATAGGTGTGTTAAAAAATCTTTAACCCGTGCTTGTATGCGCCCCTGTGTAACCGGACGGTTAGAGTGGGAGTCGCTATTGGGTGTGAATTGTGTTGCAAGGCTGTCAGCAATGACTTCTGCCTTTTCTGAGTCTGTGTAGGCCATCTGTGCGCCATCGACCGTTTGAAGGGGCGGAATGGGTGTTTTATGTTTGCGTAATCGGGCGGCTGCGCGCCAAATCGATTTGTCTTCAGTCGTTAGGGACTCAATGTATGTTTTCCACTCCGCTTGTTTTAATAAGCGGGATTCAGTCCTTATCTCGTTCTGTATCTTGCGAAACTGGGCACGGATACTGTGATCGCGTGTCCTTTGCAAATTCTTCGCAAGTAGGTCCGCTGCTTAATTTTGAATTTAGTCTCAGGTGGGAGTCTAACACCTGGGTGTTTCGAAGTCGCAGGTCTCGCTTCTTTTAATAAAGTTTTAATATGCCTGTCAAAGTCCGAATTACTGGAAATTTTGATGGGAGGGAGTGCAGTTTTTTTCCAAAATAAATCTAAAGTCGTCCCAATTTGTTGAGACTTGCTCCTCTAATTTTGAGTAATGATTTTGAACATCTAGGGTAATCAAAACAAGGTAATCAGAATCCAAGTCACTTTAATTTCATGCTGAAAAAATATATTATAAAATACAGCCAGATCAAGAACTGCGGGGTACCGAGGTAGTAAGTCGGGAGGGTAGGAGCTATGATCTGTACATGGTTACTCTGGCACCATGAATTTAGACTAATGCCATACCTGTTCCTATTCGGACAAAACCATGCGGTATGGCGTGAATTTAGATCACCAGCAATTATTAGGTGATTCGAAACATTTAAAAAATTATCAAAATCACCGACAGGAAAAGAAGGCCTTCCACGTGCTGTTGATAGTGGAGGTAAATAAGCTGAAGCTATTGTTAGCGGGGGAGAATTTTGAAGGAAAATTTTGATAATAGTCGCTTCCAAAATATTTAAATCAGGGGACGGTATCAAGTGATGCCTTAAAGAACGCTTCACATAGATACAAGTGCCACCACTGGGATTTCTGCTCTGTGACACCCTGTTAGTATTGTAAATGTCATAATTCCCAATTTTGGGAGTATTCTCTGGGGTAAGGTGAGTCTCTTGGACTAAAAACACGTCAATATCATGCTCTACTACAAAATCACGTACTTCGTGAATTTTTATGTTAAGCCATTGGCTTTCCGTGTACCAATGGTTAGTTCTCTGGCGGTAAATGAAGAATTATTACTTAAAATATTGAATTTAGGGCGTTATATAGAGGTTCATCACTGAAAAACAGAAGACATGGGTCTAAAACAGGTCAAATTAATTTGAAAGCTCAATATAGCTTTCGTACAAATAAAATGCCCTCATTATAGCATCTGCTTGCCTGAGTTTTGGCAATGCTTTTTTGAAGGCGAGAAGCAGAATATGCTTATCTACCGCAGGGTTGCGGGAGATTTTAATTAAGCATTTTAGTGTGGAAGAGAAGATATCTTCTGAATCATTGCTACACACTGCTGTGGCTGCAGGGGCTTCAAAAAAGGCAGTCTTGGATTCGTGGATTTGAATCCATGCTCGGTGGTGTTCTTCACCATCTGTGCATAAGATGGTGAACTGACGTTGCTTGTGGGAGCAGGCATGGGATGTCTTGTCTCAGCGGTTGCTGTGGGCTTAGAAGAACCCTGGGGGGTGCTGTCTGTGCAGCTGCAATATTTTTAAGCGTGGTGTTTTTGCCACGAGCCCGTTTATTACCTGGGAATCGAGGACAAGAACGATAAGAAGCTGGATGATTTCCACCGCAGTTGCAGAAAGTTGCTGGTACATCTAAGCCTTTGTTACACTCACGTGCCCAATGGGGTCCAAAGCATCTGACACAACGGATTGGTAAGGTGCAGAGTTCCGAAGAATGGAAAAAGCCCTGGCACCGAAAGCACTGAGTAGGGCCCTTGCGGCCGCGATAACGCTCGATGCTGATCTCTGTGCTCCACATGTCAGTGACGAGATGATGTCATGATCGAGGAAAGGGTGTGGGATGACTTGTATACGTACAAGTGGCACAGGGTGTCTGAAGCCTGGCTGAGTCAGCCGAACGCAGTGATGCACTTTAAATCTCATCGCCTCAATTTTCGATTTGACGTCCTTGGTGTTAGTTTCAACAAGGAGGCCTCTGACAATAATTTTGACTGGCCGGTCTTGTTTTAAATCAAAAGTCTTGAACTGGATGCCGGCTTGCTTCATCCAGCGGGTAACCTCCCTGAATTCCAGCTCTGTTTGAACAAATAATTTCAGATATGCACCAGTCAGTATGCTCCGTAAATTTGGGGCAATTTCTCTCAAGAAAGACACTTGCGTCTTCCAATTCTTGCTGCTCTTGAGGTGAATAGCCGGAATCTCAGACTGCGGTGTGGGGAAAGTCCCGAGCCTGCTCGGAATTGTTATCTCCCTCGTTTGGGGCTTCAATAGCTGAGTGATCCTTATCAGAGTCATTTATCAGCGACTTTTTAATTCTTTCGAATTTATTAATCCTCTCCCTTTTCTTGGAAGTAGCATTTTTTGAATTTTCGTTTGATTTAGAATTTTGAATAGTTTTACCTGCAGAATTTAAATTATCATTAGTTGCCAAATTGTTCGTTACATCACTAATAATAGGCGCCTTGCCTTGTTTACGCGACGCCGGGGTGATGAAACCCTCGGAGTCGGTTGTCTGATTTTTGAGCTTGCGCGCAGAGGTAGTCTGAACAGGTTTTCCCCTGAAGTCGTGCGCAGCACGTTTCTACTCGTGGTGAGGGGGGCCTTCTGCAGGTTGAGCGGCCGCCATCTTGGCCAAACACTCAGTCTCTAAAATACTTAAAAATTCATCCCTAGTCGCAGGAAGGTTGAATATGAGGATATCTAATAAATTGGCGATATCGTTGATTTTGAAAAACAGCTTCTTACCAGCTGCGTCAAGTAGATCGTATCCGGCTTGATCAAGTGGCGTTGGAGTCTTTTTCATCAGGCTCCTCTGCCGCTGTATGGCCTCGAACTGCTGCTTTAAGTCGTAGAAATTGATTATAAGACCCATTCGCTTGTCTTCCGACGTCACGGATTGCACAGTGGTAGCTTGATCCCTTAATCCATCATTCGTATCACTTTCTATATCCATATAATTTGAATTTTCGCATAAAATGCCAATATTCGGCTGAGTTGCCGGGAGCTCGTCAAACGAGCGACCATCACCTACGGCGTCCATACTCGGAATCTGCGTCGACCCGGCGGTTTAACTGAAACAGAACGTAAAACTGAAAGTAATGACCGGATGAACAAATATCAAAAACACAACCGACGAGGCTCTGAGATCCTAAACTAACCGTGTGTCTAATCACCGCTGAGATTCAGCAAGATTACTGATTAAACAGTTGAAACAAAGCATTTCTGCAAAGCTAGGCACACAGGCCGACACGAGCCGATCTAAATTCTACCGAGCACATTCACTAGCGTGAATCAAAGCAAGACTGTTACAATCTAATTTCATTTCCTATTTAATTCAACTAGCTTCCGCTTAATTTGAATAAACTGCGCCACTACTACAATTTACATACTCTGGCACGGCCATTTCTAGGGGAAAGCGAAGGATAAACAGGAAATTTAACTTAAAATAAATGTTAGTTAAAATAAATATAAACCCTACAGACTCTTTGAATTTTTGAAACAGAAACTGTTATGAAGGGCACTAATACGTTTTTCTTCCAGATTAATGGAAGGACAAGACTGACTTCTGACTGAAAGTAAAGATGAAGCAGGTGTATGTCAAGTTGTAAATTTATGAATGTAAAATTCTTAGTTTTAGTGTAGGTTTAGAAATTGTAAAGTTGACCTAAACAGGAAAAGTTTTAATGATGAATTGCTTTCAAGAAAGCACAGTTGCTACAAGTTTGAACTTTGATGAAAAAGAGTTTTGCAGAATTACACTCTTAAACAAGATCGTTTTGAGACCTCATTCTTCGAGTAGTTAAATTCTGGTGGGGGAAAATGTAAGGTTTATCCTAATTTTATTAACTGTTATTTAAAGTTTATGCATTTTTCCTATCTTTCTAATTACAGCTTACAGCTGTAATCAGCTGATAGATGGCACAGTCAAAAAGCCGCTGATAGAAGGGGCGCGAAAATAATGAGAATCGGGAGTTGAGAGAATGTGAGCGAGGTGACGAGTATTCCTGAACTGTGATGTAAATAAATGTAAATATATAGTGTAGCAATAAAATAATTTATCAAAAAGCTAGACTCATCCTGAAGAAGGAAAGGTAATTACAACTTACCACTAACCATCC
Organism: Stegodyphus mimosarum; assembly: GCA_000611955.2. Classification (NCBI taxonomy): domain Eukaryota; kingdom Metazoa; phylum Arthropoda; class Arachnida; order Araneae; family Eresidae; genus Stegodyphus; species Stegodyphus mimosarum. The sequence goes on from KK117207.1 coordinate 22,268, forward strand.
TGACAGATCAGATAACATTTCAGGAGAGGGATATTATAATGTGGATTTACTTCCCCATCGAATGACTCGAGTACCACGAGCGTTGAAGAAATGGTAAGTTTCCATTTTAAAAATTTGAATGCATGCGAACTATAGAATAATTATATTGAAATACTTTTGATAATTCTAACAGAATTTAGAAATATAGAATTATATTATTAGTTAAAATGGAGAAGTCGTGGATGAGAATACTAAAAAAGCTTTAGATAAAGCGAAAGTGAAACGCAAAACTCTAAGAAGGTTAACAATACAAGTAATTAACAGAATATCTGGATTATTGGAACAAGATGTTGTAGATACAAAGTCATTAGACGAATGTGAAATGAATCTACAAGAAAAAGGCAGATCAGATATTTAAGTTAGACCTAGAAATTGAGGATTTAATTCCTGAAGTATTTGATCTGGAAACAGAATACGAGAATAATCAGGAATATAGACAGCGTATTATTTACGCGAAAGCGAAAGTCAAGAATTATCTCCAGAATTCAGATAGAAATAAGGCAGATATGTCGTTGAAAAGTAATTCTTCACTTATTTCGAAGAGTGAACCGAGAATAAATTATTCGAAACTTCATGTAGAACCGTTTGAGGGAAATTTAGAGAAGTTGCAGGAATTTTGGTCGCAGTTTAATAATGCGATTCACAGTAACGAACGCCTATCTTAAGTAGATAAACATAATTATCTTAAAGCTTTCTTAAAAGGACCAGCTTTAATTAGCATTCAAGGACTATTGGTATCAGAAAATAATTATGATCTAGCAGTGGATTTGCTTAAGGAAAGGTACTGGAAAAAAGAAATTATCGTAAGATCCCAAATTAACCATTTGTTAAATTTAAATTCTGTAAAATCGGCTTTGTATTTGAAACAATTACGGGAGTTATACGATACGATAGTAATCCAAGTACGCGGTTTACAAACTCTTGGTGTTGAACTGAATTCATACGGAAGTTTGTTGTTTCCACTACTAACGAAACTTATTTCAGATTCTATTGTGTTAAATTTTCATAGACAGCATGAAAAAGACGGTTCTTGGAATGTAACAGAGTTATTAAAATTCCTTAGAAGAGAAATAGAATCGCGAGAGCGAACATTTTTTTTCGACAAACAGGAGACAATAATGAATCAGTTAAAAGCGTAGAATATAAACAGTTGGTTAATAAATTTTCGGAAAAGGGTAATAGATTCCAGAAGTTTAAAGGAAAGAAGTAAGATTCGATTCCTAGCGCAACCGGACTGAGCGCATTTCAGAAAATTCGCATTTTTTCAATAATTCTGAGCACAGTTCCGAAATTTGTGATAAGAAAAGTGAACAGAAATTAGAAAGTTTAAAACGAAGCGGAAGATGTTTTTTATGTCTGCAAAAAAATCATATGGTTCGGTCATGTAAATTAAAAGAGCACATTTTGACATGTAAACGTAAACATTCTACTTTGATTTGTGATGCCAAATGCCTCCCTCGTCAGACAGAGCGCGAAGAATTGATGAATGATAAAATAAAAGATCAAAATAGTGTGGCGATGAATCATGAATTATCTGACGTTTCGACGTATTTAAAGAAGGTAATAATTAATGACAGTGAACCGATTGAGGGTTTGATAGACACGGGAAGCAGTGTTAGTCTCATAAAATCTTCGGTATCTTCGAAATTGCAACTTCCAATACAACCGGAAACAAGAAAATTGTTTGGAATCGGAAATGTTAAACGCACTTCTACACTGACTTTGAGTAAGGTTCATGTTTCACTTCAAATCGACGAAACCCAAAGCACTGCGAATTTGTTTATCGTAAATGGTGAGGCACAGCCATATGATCTAATTACTGGTAGAGATATTTTAAACGATCAAATGCTGGCTTATGGTAAAATAGACATTCGTTAAGGATGTAGAATGTCAAATGGATGTTGTGTTTTTCTCTGGAAAATGGAGAGCATCTAAGAGAGTTAATGCAGCTGTTAGGATGAGTAAGAACAGAATAGAAGAAATTTCTGGCAAGTTTTTTAATATAATCTTGGATTGTGTCTACTTTGAGATCACGGTGGATATACGAATTTAGAATGAACCATGGCACGTTGATAATCTCTCGCAGGGCTTTATTTTGAAGAACTTGGATGTGTAGAAGATGAGGTTTGGTAGCGTGGCTCCAGACAGGACTAGCATAGAGTAATGCTGGTAGAAGTATACATTTATATAACTTCTTTTGCCAAGAATAGGTGCATAGTTGCAAGCGTAATATTAATTTTTTTCACAGTTTCCCTAAGATATTTCTGAAAAGTCAATTTTTTATCTAGAATGACTTCTAGATATTTCACTTCTTCAACCCAGTCAATTTCTACATCAAACAGAAGAGGTCTTGGTGGAGTGAAATTTGTTTGTCCTTTACGAAAAATAATTGCTTTTGATTTTTCAATATTAACTGCAATCCTCCAAGAAGTGAACCATTTTTCTAGATCATTGAGGTAATGTTGAAGAAAGAGCTGGACAACCGTAACTGTAGAAGCTTGAGTCGTAATTGCAGTATCATCTGCGAAAAAAGCTCTGGTAAATTGTGGGTCTCTAGGAATAGTGTAAGTGTAAATGTTATATAAGTATGGTGAAAGTACTGATCCTTGAGGCACTCCAGCGAAAATGTTACTCATGGTAGAAACAGAATTGCCAATTTTCGCTGCAAAGCTTCTGTCTAGGAGATAGGAAGCAATAAGTCTTATACAATGTTTGGAGAAGTTCAACTTGATAAGTTTGTAAATAAGTCCCCGGTGCCAAACCCTATCAAAAGCTTTTGCAATATCTAGGAAAATGACTCCGGTTGGGAAAGTACAATTGAAACCATCAGTAATATAGTTGATGACACGAAGCAGCTGGTGATTAGTACTATGAAGATGACGGAAGCCAAACTGTTCTTCTGGAATGTAGGAGTTCTGTGGAATAACTTGATTAAGATAATATAGAATAATATTTTCAGTTATTTTAGAAAGTTGACTGAGGAGGCTAATTGGGCGGTAGTTCTGCCGAAATGTTGAATTTTGATGCGGTTTGAGAAGATGAGAATGGTGGCATGTTTCCATAGATTAGGAAAGTAAGAGAATTTGATGATAGAGTTGATAATCTTAGCAAAACAAGTGATAGCATTGATACGAAGATGTTTCAGAGCTTTGGTAGAAATACCATCAACACCTGGAACATTTTAAGTTTTAAGGAACGAATATAATCGGGAACCAGCTTAGATGTGGCGAGAAATGTAAAGTTCAAAGGACCTGAGATTTTTAAAAATATACTAACAGTTTCATTAACGTTGGAGATATGAATGTTGTCGTAAGGGGTAGTATTTGCGTAAACTTTTCTTCTAGTATATCTTCAAAGGTGCTAGCTTTATCTTTGTCAGAATAAATTCCGTTGGTACTACCATGAAGTGGCGGAATTTGCTTGAAGGGTTTCTTAAATTTCTTAGCAATGTCAAAAGAGAATTATCTTCAGTTGCGAGAGAGTTGAAGAAATTTCGCCAGCGCTGTGTCTTGAAGTTACTAATGTCCTTTTTGATGTCACGCTGAAGAGCGTTCAGTTGAGTTTTGAGCCTTGGGTCTCGTGTATTTTGCAAGTTTTTCCTAGTACGATTTTTGCATTTGATTTTTTGTCTTATGCTGGCTGGAATAGGAAGCAAATGGTGGGAACTGATGAATTTATTAGTAGAGAAATTTGTGGCATGTTGAATATGGTTGGTAAACTTCTTGATTTCGGACACAATGGCGTCTTCATTGATGATTTTGGAATTTCCAAGAATGGTATCTGAAATGACTTTTGTGAATTTCTTCCAGTCTGTGACACCAATACTTCTGCCTAGTGAAGGTAAGTAGCTATTAAAACTAATTTCAAGAAGGGTGGGTTTATGGTCAGATGAGAGAACTGGCATAACAGAAATTTGGCAATTATAGTCGAGATTGTTGGAGAAAAAAAGTCAATAATAGAAGAGCTATTATAGCCGTAATGCGTAGGTTCATCGGTAGCATGAATGGTGTAATTTTTATTTTGAATCATGCTAAAAATTTCTCGTCCTTTTCTATTGCTAGCTCCTTAATTCCAGCATTGATGCTTAGCATTGAAATCTCCTTCAATTAAAGCAGGTGAGTTAAAATCTGAATTTTTTGAGCTCAATTTGAATTTCGATAGTATTACTTTCAAAAGAGGTAGAAAAATTTTGTTTGAGTTGATGTTGGATGCTTCTTTTGACAAAAGGGATGATTCCACCACCGCGTCCGTTTTCTCAGTCCGCACGGTAAGTCGAATAGTTTGCCTATAAGGTATATCTCCCACATTCTTAGCGTGCCTTCGTGGTGTAATGGTCAGCACACTGAGCCGGTATTTCAGAGGTCCGTGGTTCGATTCCCGGCGAAGGAATTGCATATTTTTCATCTCTCTTGTTCCAAAAAATACCTAATGTCTCTACAGTGGCGCCCGAACTAAAAGTGTTGTGGATGATGACTCTCCACACCCAGGATTTGGCGACTAGGTCCCCTAAAACCCTAGTCGCCCTTTAAAAAAGGGAGTATATAAGGTATATCTCCCACATTCTTAGCGTGCCTTCGTGGTGTAATGGTCAGCACACTGAGCCGGTATTTCAGAGGTCCGTGGTTCGATCCCCGGCGAAGGCAAAGCATATTTTTCATCTCTCCTGCTTGTAATTAACATAATGTCTCTACATGCCTAAAGCACTTTTAGTGCAGGTTTCAAATGAGTTTCCTGAATAAGAATTACGTCAGGTTCTAGTTCCAGAAGAAGGTCACGAAATTCGTCTTTTTTGTTAAATAGGCCATTAGCATTCCATGAAAGAATTTTATATTTCTCAGATTAATACTGCGTGGCATGTTAAAGGCAATTACTAATTCTGTCAAGAATGTCCACAATAGCACCTGGATAGACTGCAGATTACGGGCCAGTCGCCAAATGAAGCGAAATTGCGCCAAATCTGGTAACCTCTTGGCATCATGAAAATCGTTAGGGTTTAAGGTTACAGTCTATAGCATTTAAGCGAGCTTTTTGAATTTTCGTCATTGCACTCTGCTTTTAGTAAATTGTGTGAGCAAAATGGCTGACGTCGAAAGAGTTGGAAGGTGCAGAATTTACTTATTTGATTTGGTTGCAAGATAAGGGCGAAAGATATGTGATAGAATGGTGCTTGAATTATGGTTTGATTGTAAATATGTACGAATGTCCTAAGTGTAAAAATAGTATGAAATTACTTGAAATGAAAGATGCGAGAGATTTGTGTGAATGGAGGTGCGTATCTATGTGGTTAAGCACATGGTTGAAATGAGCCGTACAGTCGGTGTTGAAGGAGAGAGCCATTTTGAATTTCATCTCCATTGTATCGTTACGTTTTAGTGTGGATATAAACAAATGCGAGTTTCTACTATTTATTATAAATAAAAATTTATTGTAAAAATATAAATTACGTAGTTAAAATTGTTTAACCACTTTTTTTTTTACTTACTTTTTTTTTAGTATTGCTCATGTTTCAGTAGATCGAAATTTGAATATCTTTTTTTTCTTCTGCATTATTTTTTTAAAGTTTTAGATTAAATATGAATCAATACTTTCTGATCATTTATTGCTCATTTACTGCTTATTACAATTTCTTAAATTTCGTGCTAAACCGTTTTACTCCACTTTGCTACTGTCTTAAAATGGTATATGTTATGAAAAGTTTTAATATTGTTGATGCCATAAAATACATAGTTATTAACTTTCAAATACTTTACCGTTGTTTTTCTTGAACTTCTGTTTCAGGTATTTTTGCATGTTTACATGCTAAATTTTTTGCATGTTTACAAGATTCATTCAAATTCGCAACCATCTAATATGGCGATATGATGAGTTAGTGATTTTCTAAAACGCGCGAAAATAATCGATTTCGCGACTTTTCGAAAATGCGCCAAACTGGCCCGTAATATGCAGTTTTACCGCACCTATTTTGTCTCTAGGTGAGGTTTGTTTCTTCATAGTTATGAGGCCTTCTATAATAACAGTCCATATTTTTTTAATGAACCCAAATGAAATAAGTCTGAAAAAGTGGAGCTTGTGGTTGGAGTTTCAGATAAGTTGGAGTTTTTAGTATTTTCAGGCTCCGGAGAATGCATTTCTTTATTTAGAGACGGAAAGCTGTTGTTTTGTAAATTCCAAGGATTCTTGGTTGGCGGATTGCTGGGTGTGAATTTCTGCTTGGTTTGTTGTGGTCTAGCTGGACACTGGGATAGGTTAGCTGGATGTGGACCACCACAATGGCAGCAAGTGGGCGGCTTATTCTTGTCAAATGGGCAGTTTTTAGGTTCAGACAGACAAACAGGCAGACAAAGATAGCTGTCTTGTTTTGCACTCGCTAAGTCTTTCTGCACAGATGGGAGAAAAATCCCCCACAACGCACCCAAACCCAGTTACGGGTACACAAAAGTGAGCTGTGGAATACAGCAAACTGCACTAAACGTAGGCGACCCGAACAGAGACTCGACGCATCAGGTGGTTCTTTAACGTTTATTCTCTACTCTACACGTATACACATATATACAGATGTCCTATTATTAGGTGGACCAACCTTCAGCTTAGCTTACTGTATGAAAACTCAAAAACGATCACATTCCTTCCTCTTTCGTTTCTACCTTAGAATACATCTGCTGCCAAGCAGCGCCATCTACATTCTTTTTCTACACTCCCCACCTGTGAACTCTTAAGTTCACACATCCAAATTACATAATAAATCAACACTTATAAAATTAATCACAGCATTTAAAACACTGTTTAAACAACATCAAATTGCAAATAACAATTAAGTAACGTTTAAACACTTTAAATCAACTTACAGATTACTTACTAAAATAGAACCATGAATCAATTACACTAAATCAAAATTCACAATAATGATACAACTTAAATTTTACATATAACAACAATCAATATAGATACTCAGAAAATGATACATATTGAAATAACAGAATCAAATTATTACAGTTACTCTTTACTTACTGATTATACACCTCAAGGTTGTACAGTAATTGTACTGGTCTCTTTAAATTGCCTGTTTGAGTCTTTACGAGACAGGAACGAACTTGACCATCTCTGCCAGGATAAGTTTCTATTATCTTACCTATTGTCCACAAATTCCTAGGGAAACGGTCGTCATGTACAAGCACAATATCATCAACTTTAAACTGACTGGACACTTTAGTAGGAGGACATAAATTCATAGATCGTAATGAAAGCAAGTAATGCTTCCTCCAACGATTCCAAAAGTGATTTAACAAGGTTTGTTGATGTTTATATCTTTTGATCAAGGAATTTCTAGACCCAGTCAGATCTTCTCTGGATACTCTTATAACTGGAAGAGAAAGTAAACGCTTACCTATTAAGAAATGAGCAGGAGTTAGTGGTGAGGGCTCTGAAGGGTCATCGTAAATATATGTTATGGGCCTTGAATTAATTATAGCTTCAATTTCTATAAAAACTGTTTCTAGCTCATTCAGACAGAGACTAGAACGCCCAACTATTTTTCTTAAACAAGTTTTGATCGTTCTAAAATGCCTTTCCCAGAACCCTCCCCACCATGCTCCCTTTTCAACAATAAATTTCCAAGTTATACCATGGGAGGAAAATAAATTTTGTACAGATGGATGTTGAATACACTTCCAGATTTTTTGTAATTCGAGATCTGCGCGTTTGAATGTCCTTGCATTGTCCGAATATATCGTTGAGCACAATCCACGACGAGAAATAAACTTGCGGAAAGCAAGCATAAAATTCTCTACTGTCATAGAAGAGACCAGTTCTAAGTGCAGAGCTCGAGTAGTAGCACAAGTAAACAAAAGCAGATAATGTTTATCTTTGCTGTTCTTTGTGAAAAAGGGACCAGCATAATCAAGGCCTGTTACAGAAAATGGAGGTGATTGCAGAACACGATCAGCTGGTAAAGGAGCCATTTCTTGTGTACCGGCACGCACCTTATATCGTCTACACAAAAAGCACTTATTCAACGTAGATTTGACGAACTGGCGTCCCTTTATGATCCAAAACTTTGCTCTAATTTGGGCTAAGGTAGCTTCAACTCCAGCATGAAACAGTTTAATATGAGAGTCTAAAATTACTAGCTCACTATATCTATCCTTATAAGGTAACAGCAACGGATGTTTTTCTTCGAAATCAAGATCCGAGAATTGAAGTCTGCCCTTTAAACGCAGAAGAGCATTGGTATCCAATTCTGGGTTAAGTGAATAAATTGTAGATGTTTTATCTAAGAACTTTCCGCTTGAGAGATCTAGAATTTCTTTCGCAAAGTGTTTTCGCTGTGTAACTTTCACCCAGTAGAGCTCAGCTCTCGAAATCTCAACAGAACTTAACTGACCTTTGAATTTGATTGAATTCCGTTTTATATTGTTTATAAACCGCATAACATACGATGTAATCCGATACACCTTTAGAAGTCTACTGAATCGGGTTAAATTCAGTAATGCCGAAGTATTTGCGTCTTGAGCAGAAACCTGAAGAGACGTTTGCCCCCTTGTTTCTTTCTGAACGCTCTCCTCATCGATATTTATTTGTTGACTTTCTGGCCAAAAACTTTCCGGTTGAAGGAGCCATCTAGGTCCTTGTAGCCAAAGGGAACTTCTTACAAGGTTAAAGGCACTTTCTCCGCGTGATAACAGGTCAGCAGGATTTTCTTTCCCGCTGCAGTGAAACCAGCGTTCGGGATCTGTAAGTGACTGAATCTCCGAAACTCTGTTTGACACAAAGGGTTTCCAGTTTCTGGCACATCCCTTTATCCAGTAGAGAGATATTTGGCTATCACTCCAGAGAAATGTTTGATGGCACAGTTCAGGAAACAGTTTTTTCAAATACTTAAACAGTTTGGCAGCTACTAAAGCAGCCATTAATTCCAAACGAGGAAGAGTCATAATCTTGAGAGGAGCTACGCGAGCCTTAGCAACGATGAAACTGGTGCAAACGCTATTTTTCGAATTAAGATATCTAAAATACGCTACAGAGCCGTATGCTTTAGGGCTAGCATTAGCGAATACATGAAGACTAACATTAGATTTACCACAACTATCAAAATATTTTCTCGGAAAGGAAAAGTCTTCTAGCATCCTTAATTCGTCTTGCCAGTGAATAAAATCTTTAGTCATTTCTAATGGAAGAGTATCATCCCAGTTCACACCTAATGTCCAAATTTTTTGTAATAATATTTTCATTTTCATCAAAACAGGTTGAAACACTCCTATGGGATCGTAAACTCTGGCCATCGTTTGGAGAACAGTTCTTTTTGTGGCCTCAGTATAGTCATATAATTTTCCCAAAACCTCGTAATTTAGTCTGATCTTGTCTGCTTCGGGATTCCAGATCATGCCCAAACATTTTGACTCTTTCGCTAATTCTACATTATAACCCCTTTCAATCCACCAGGAATTAAGTTCCTCGGAATTTGACCTTAATTTTCTAAGATTCATCTCCGCATCTTTGAAAATCTTAACCGCGTCTGAGGATAATCGACATGCATCTTCAATAGTGTCTGCACCGTAATACAAATCGTCTACATATAACGAGGAATCTAACATTTCATAACTTTCCGAATTTGTGCTTTTATATTTTTTGATGTGGTATTTTACATGCATCTTCAATAGTGTCTGCATTGTAATACAAATCGTCTACATATAACGAGGAATCTAACATTTCATAACTTTCCGAATTTGTGGTTTTATATTTTTTGATGTGGTATTTTATCGTCATCGCTAAAATTGCTGGACTGCAGCAAAGTCCGAATGGAAGACGTTTAAATCTCAAAATTTTTATGGCAAACTTTGCCCTAATTTGGCAACCTTAGCACATCCCTTAAATAATTTAACAAATAAAAATGTTAAATGGAATTGGTCAAAAACCTACCAAATCGCTTTTGAAAATATAAAAAAAGAAATTTGTTCAGACAGAGTTTTAATACATTACGATCCCACATTACCGTTAATGCTAGCTACTGATGGATCTCTGGTAGGTCTTGGGGCAGTGTTCTCGCATGTTTTATCCGATCGAACGGAAAGGCCTACAGCCTTCGCATCGAGGACACTGTCTACCACAGTGTCCTCGATGCGAAGGAACAAGAACAGAGCAGAAATACGCCCAAATCGATAAAGAAGCATTGTCAATTGTTTGGGCTGTCAAAAGTTTTATCTATATCCAAAGGGAAGACGATTTTCTCTGGTCACAGATCATAAATCTTTAGTGGCCGTTTTCAAGTCGAAAAGAGGGCTTCCTATCCTCACAGCCACCCGACTTTTACATTATGCACTGATATTGCAGACATATCAGTTTGATATTGTGTATCGAAATTCCAAAGAACATGGTAATGCTGACTGCTTGTCGTGCCTACCTCTTAAGTCCGAAGATTTACGCATTAAGGATGATGTTGAAATATTCCAACTCTCCCAAATTGAAACTTTTCCTGTAACAGCTAGGGAGATAGCTCGGGAAACACGAGCTGATGAAGAATTAAATATTCTTTATATGAAATTAAAATATGGAGAAAGTTTGGAAGGTAGGGAGGCAGAGTACACCTTACAAGATGACTGTATAATGAATGGTCAGAGGGTAGTTGTTCCGAAAAAGCTCCGAGTTAAAATTCTGGAAGAGTTACACCAAGGACATTTAGGAATCGTTAAAATGAAGGCAAACGCCAGATCCTACGTCTTTTGAAAGGGAATTGATCATGATATTTGAAAAGTTTCTAAAAACTGTGTTGATTGTATTAAGTTTAAATCAGATCCAGTAAGGGCAAAGGTCCATCACTGTGAATATACAAGTGAGCCTTGGGAACGTATTCACATATATTTTGCAGGCCCTATTTTTGAACGAATGTTCTTGATTATAGTTGATGCACATTCTAAATGGCTAGAAGTGTATCCTTTACAGTCAACAAATTCCTTTCAGACAGCTGAATGTTTGAGAGACTGTTTTCCAAGATACTTACTGCCTTTTGTAGTAGTGAGTTACAATGGTCCTCAGTTCACATCAGGCGAATTTGAAACTTTTATGAGAAATAATGGAATTAAACACAAAACGTGTGCTCTATTTAAACCGCTAAGTAACGGGCAAGCAGAGCGGTACGTTTAAGCAGTTAAACAAGCGTTGCGTGCAATGCAAGGTTATCCAGGAAATATTAAGCAAAAACTTGTCATGTTCCTCATGAATTATAGGAAGGCACCGAATATGACACCCTTGTTAAGCCCTGCAATGTTATTCTTAAAAAGAGAAATTAGAACTCGGATTGATTTAGTTGTTCCAAATCTTAGACGAAGAATGGAAGAACGCATCCGAAGGAATACTTAGGATTTCAAAGACAGAACTTTTGAGATCGGAGAAAAAGTTGCCATTCGGGATTATAGATCGGCAAATTCTCAATGGAAAATTGGCACAGTGACAAATAAAGATGGAGCGCTGCATTATACCATTGATGTTCAAGGAACTTCACTGCGCCGGCACGTCGATCAAAGCAGATCGGTAGGGAGCGAGGTTCCGTCTGCACCGGTAATCTATAAACCTCGTGTGGTTACTACTTCAGATGTCAACGTGAAGCCACGGCTCCGGACAAGGAGATCGAACAAAGAAGTGAAGCTGTGCAAACTTCAGCCGGACTTGAAACATGGTCAGTGCCGAGAAAAACTGAACCAGTTATTCCAGTAAATCCTGATAAAGACTTGCAGCAGCCCCAGCCAGAACTTGGACGATCTTCGCGCATCCGCAAAGCTCCTCCGAGATTGAATCTCTAAATAAGGGGTCTAGTCTGGACACCGGTCGAGATCGATGTCGGAAATCCAATCGGGATTCTCTTTCCACTCGACAGCAAACGGAAGAGTGAGTCTGACCCCTTCAAATTCCGTCGGCGGAAAATGAAGTGGAAATTCCGTGCGGAAGTGACGTTTATTGCGTAGTCTGTCTCACCCACACATTGCCCGAGGCTCAGGGGAAGGAGGTAGTTTATTCCCAAAAGTACTGTTTCTCGCGTTCTTATCACTGAGTATGGCGACAGGGAGAAAGAAAAATACGAACTAATTCGAGTAAATGGGAGAAATTTCTCGAAAAATTCTGCAGCTGTTAAGCAGTAAACTTGATAGCCCATTTATTAAAGAACACAGAAAAAAAGAAATGTGAAGTGTTAATGGCTATTTTAAACGCAGAAAGAAACGGGCTTTCCAAAACTGCGGATATATGCAGAAACGTAAGCATAATTTTACGTATGATCTTTGGCAAAATGGAAATATTTTAAAAGGTTACATATTTGTAAACTATTTGTTAACAGGAATTTTCTGATTAAAACATTTTTTGGCTTAAAAGGTTATGCAACAATGTCATAAATCAAATCATTGAAATATAGCATCCCATACGCCTGTTTCATATTTCTATTGAATTTGAATTAAAAAAATTTAAATTTTTAGCAACTGATGATTATATCAATAATTTAATTTATTGTTGAATTATACCTACTATATAACTACAGATATACTATGTATCGCAGACATCATTAAACTTTGGAATGATGCATTAAAAAACGATTTAATAGTGAGTAAAAATTTAACAAATTTTTATCAGAAGTAATCGAAAAGAAAAAAAAAATATATAACTATATTTGCATACAAATGCACACACACACACACACACACACACACACACACACACACACACATATATATATTACATAAAATGGAAAAAATACATAGTAACTGCACATTAAGCAAATGTAGGATTTTCTGTTTAGGTAAATAAACCTTGGCATTCTTCCAGGTCACTTGATGCAATAATGGATACGTGGGTACCATCTCCAGTAGGAAATCCAAAAATTCGGATGAATCCTAATTTAATTTGTTTTGTTGAAAACTATTTACTGTGAAATTTTATCCATTTGGTAAATATACTAGAACAAATAGCATCTGTGAATTCTCAACTACACCAATTGACATATTTCTGGCTCAGCCCTATGTATCTGTCATTACTAACATACCTGTGGTAACTTCCCAGAAGAACAAAAGTTTAAGGCACACAAAACCTGTTTTAAATAAATAAGTAACTATAACTGTATTATAAATATATTAACATATGCAATGAAAGAAATTGCAGTACACATTCCTATTTATACTCTTTTTAAATCGATCCTACCAGCAGCCGAGTGGGAAAATAGCTAAACACTGGTAGTTCGGCCCGAGATTCGAATCCTGTGAACTGCCTGGCTGCATGGTCATCATTACTAATATATCTGTCATTACCAACATATCTCTGGTAAATTCCAGAAGCATAAAAGTACCGAAAGCCTATTTTAAATAAATAATAAATAACTATATGTATAACTATGCTATATATTAACATATGCAGTAAGAGAAATTGAGGTACATATTCGTATTTATACACATTTTAAATCGATACCACTAGCGGCGGAGCGGTAAAATCGCTGAACACTGGTAGTTTGACCCGAGGTTCGAATCCCGCGAACGGGCGGGCTGCATGGGCTGCATTACCAATGTATTTGTCATTGCCAACATATCTCTGGTAACTTCCAGAAGCACTAAAGTTTAAAGCACACAAAAACCTGTTTTAAATAAATAAATTACTATATATATAACTGTATTATAAATATATTAACATATACAGTAAAAGAAATTGCGGTACATATTCTTATTTATACTCTTTTTAAATCCATCCCACCAGCGACAAAGCGGTAAAATCGCTGAACACTGGTAGTTTGGTCGGAGGTTCGAATCCCGTGAACGGACTGTCTGCATGGACTTTTCGTGGTTTTGCTTCTGTGTAACGTATATACGAGCTAGTTTCCTTTAGAATGTCCTCCATGACGGCAACCCTCAACTTAGGGATTATTTAAAATAGGTATATTTAGGATTATTTAAAATAGGTTATATTACAACTTAGGGATTATTTAAAATAGGTAATAATATTTAAAATAGGGATTATTTAAAATAGGAATATCAAAATAGGAATAAAATAATCCCTGAATAAATTAATAATAATCCCTGAATTAAAGTTAAAATTCATTGGAGAAGAAACGCTGTCTGTTTATTCTTTCGGAATAAAATAATCCCTGAATAAATTAATAATAATCCCTGAATTCTTTCGGAATAAAATAATCCCTGAAATAATCCCTGAATATAACGTTTCCAAATAACCGTTGCAGTATTTAATCCATACATTAAGCTTTTACAGATATACAATCCCTTATGCGTGTTTATTGTTAATAATCGTTGGCTCTCCGGATGCACCTTCATTTGTAGATAAGCGTGACTGAAATCAAGTTTCGATAAATGTTTACCTCCATTAATCCATGAAAATATTTCTTCGAGTTTTGGTAATGGATGCTGTGGCACTTCCAAATTAGGATTCAGTGTCACAGAATAAACAACACAAAACCTAATGAAACCATCAGATTTAACGATTGGTACAACTGGTGTTACCCACTCTGAAGTCTCCACCCTCTCAATGATACCTTCTTTCTCAAACCGATCAGTTTCTGATTCAACTCTATTTTTTAATACGAAGGGTACCGGTCGTGACTTGCAAAATATTGGCTAAGTATTAGGTTTCAAATTGAATTTTACTTCGTGATTGTTGATTTCACCTAATTTACCGTTAAAAATTTCCTTATATTCCTCAAGCAATTTTTTTAAATTCAATTCACCAGCAGTTGTCAGTGCTTTGATGGCATTCCAATCGAGATTGATTTTATACAGCCATTCTCGGCCGAAGATTGTGTCCAAATTTTCCTTCACAATGTATAAATTTAAACGTAATTTTTGACCTTCGTATTCCACTTTAACAGAAACATACCCTAAAGGTACCACCTTATCACCCCTGTAAGTTTTTAAAACTAAATTTGTAGGCTGAATCCTTCTATTGGAAATTTTTCTAAATTTGTTTATACACATTACGGAAACTGTTCCCCCAGTATCAAGTTCCATGCTAACTGGTTTGTTTTCAGTTTTAACTTGAACCATTATCGGCGGTCTCTTCGGCTC
>KK117207.1:42217-83073 GCA_000611955.2 Stegodyphus mimosarum
TTGTTTAGCAAGTACCAACAGCGGGTGGACGAACTATCGGAATTTATTTTGAGAAAAATACAAGTCTTTAAGTTATTGTATGGCACGAGGCCGGACCCGGAGATTATCCAGATAATCCTGCCCAGATTGTTACCATCTATACAAGATTTCATGGAGCTAAGAAATCCCGTGACGCTGGACAAGATGTTTGAACTCGCCGTGCAATTCGAGAGCCGGCGAGCGGCCGAAAATCAACGGAGACAACAGTATGAACAGCGGCTGCAATGGAACCAGAATGCCGAAGGAAGAAACAGACGATGGCCGAGAACTACTGGTACCAGTGAAAACCCGATCGGTCAACCGCGCCAAGTACAGCGCCAACAAAATAATCCCAAGTACGGAAGAAAATCATTCTCCCCAGACAGAAGCCGGCAACAGAAGAAAACACCCGCAAAGAATTTAAACTGCTAAGGAATATTGCGGGGAAGGGGGTGCAATGTTCCGAGGAGAAGTAAAATCCCTCTGAAGTACATCTCAATACAATCTCTGTTAGCAGTTTAAAAGGCAGGAGTTAACGCGAGGAAAGACAGAGCCTTGGATTTATCGCCGTAAGGCTGTGCGCGCAGAGATTTCCTCTGTCTACTGAAAGTTCGCCTTCATAGGGATTTGCAATTACCAGTGTTTGCTAGTGAAATTCGCATTATTGCGTTTCACTAAGAGTTAAGCTTCCCTCGCCGTCCTACTTAAGCTAAGTTAGGTATTTGAATTTGTTAACACACTTTATTTCATATTATTTTAGTTCAGCCCAAGTAGTGGCTTACTCTCAAGTTGGAGAGTTGTACTTATTTGAATTAAAGGGTCACTTTTAAACCCTCCTTCTGACTTTGTAGTTCTTCAACACTAAAGGACATAGCCTAGATTTGCTCACTGTCCTCCACATAGGGTTTCACAGCGTATGCTCACAAAGAAAGTCAAGAGATTGAAGGAGAAACCTTATAAACTACCTTAAGGAAAAAGAGAAAAAATAATTACTCGAGCAACTTAAATTCAGAGTTAACCAAAACTGCCAAAATTTAAATGACAACAATTACTTTTCAACAAAGCAAAAAAAAATTAAGATCACTACAAAATAAAAAAACAAATTAATAACTTTTGAGTCTGATAACAGAATTAAGATAAATCATTACAATTAAGATATTTTAATTCAGCAACTGAAGTATAGCTAAGTATGTATTACATAACAATACCTCAGGTCCGAACCTTCCAAAACAGAGGAAATAATTCTCTCCGTTTCAGTCAACATTTTTCAAATCATGTAAATAAATCTCCCTCGCTTTATGATTAAAAGTGTTGAATTCGCTTTCAGAATATTTTTGCACAATAAAAAGCAAATAGCATGAATATACTACGAGAAAATATCTGCATTAAAAACCAGCTATAGAAATTCATTCAAGCACTCCACGTTGTTTAGGAAAATGATTATCTTCATTAAGCGTACCTGTTTTTTCACTTGAAATTTAATTTATCTGTAGCCATATAGGCTTTTATTGAACTTTTCGGAGGCTTGTACAGATGCAATTCGTACATTTTTAGACGATTTTCATTGCATTTACAGAAATAATTTATGTAAACATTCTTTGTTTCAAATATTCCATTTGATAAACCTTACTCTTCACTACTTTTCTACACCGTAATTTCCAAGACGCCTTTTGTAGCATCCGAAGAGGTATTTTATCCCATTGAATTCAAACAACTTTCCAAATTCTAAGGAGGTTGTAGGTCCACGTTTGGACAACTCTCTTTTTAAATGTCCAAAATTTCAAAAATACATTAGTAATAGATCAGGAGATTTAGTAGGGATGTGAGTGAAGGATAAGACTTTAATACCCTTTTTTGTTCCATTTTGTTCAGGAAACTAACAGTAAATTTTGACGTGTAGCTGCTTGCTCTGTCTTGATGCAGTTCTACTGATTGACCACAATGCGTGAGAAGAAGGTATTTCATACTTGAAAATTCGGTATCAAATATATATTTGATAATATGTGGAGTTGATATGGTCTTAACCTTTTTCTCCACTCTCTTTGTTTTTAATCTTAAGTTATATATATATATAAATTAGTATTCCAGCATGAGCCTCATAATTTTATTAGAGACAATGAAAATTCACAAGTGGAAATTTCCATAGGATTTCAAATTTAATTTGATTTCTAAGTGTTTCTGTGTCAAAATTTCAGTAATTAGTCATTTGATACAGATATAGCGTTTTCGCATTTCGTCAAAATTTCTTGAAATACTGAGCAGTCTGCTTAAAGATACCGTACATGCAAGCAAGGAGATCGAATTTTTAATGAAATCTTAACATGAAGTATATGAAAGTACATTAAAATATTGTAAACATATTATCTCTCTTTGTAACATATTAACTTTTATTAATATATGTAATTACATATTATTTGCTTAAAATTGCTATGGAGAATAGCAGAGAATTTAACAACAGGAATGCAAGCGTAAAGAGACCGTTTACCACTTTATATTGCAAGGAAGTTTTTTTTTAGTCCAAAGGGTCTTTATCCCTGAAGGACTATTGTTTTCGTTTTGAGAATTTGCGTCGGAAACATTAAAAGTCTGAATCATTTTTCAAACTGTTGCCACAAAACATTGCAGCCTTGTATTATATTTAAAGAAATTGAATAATGAAGAACCTGCATAAATGTATGTATATTTCTCCAAATGTGGTAAAACAACGGTGCCTAGAGCCAACCAATTTTGAATAACGTACGTTTCCACCCGAATATGTGCATCTGGAAGCCAAAATTTGGAATTTGGAATTTGTTTTATTATCTATTTCATATTTTGTACGAATTTTTGATGAACAAACTCAAACCATTTAAAAGCGAGCAATAGCAACACTCTACGAGAAAAAAAAACCCTTTTTATCTAAAACGCGCGGAACTGTGTATCAGAAATTCTAAAGATATACTCATTTTAAAATTATTCTGCGATATTTCTTTTGAACTGGATTTTATGGTTTAAGTGCGAAGAACATGATATTTAATAAATAAAGGTACCACACGAAACTTTAAAAAACGCCTCATTGAAGGTAATTTAAAACCTTTCTGAAACGTTAAAAAACGCCTCATTGAACGTAATTTAAAACCTTTCTGATTTTTTTAACTAATCTTAAACTCTACTTAGCCTATTTGCAGCGATGTTAGACGATTTTCCTTTGCTATCAAAAATCGTCTGCTTGAAAATGTTTTTATATGCAACTATACTTTGAACCTATAAATTATCGTCTGTTACATAATAGTTTTTTCATATCAAATGGCAGTTTTAAAGAAGGAGTTGAGGGAAGTTTATGTTTGTGTTCTATACGAAGAAAGTTCATGGCATCTGCTAATTAAAAAACGCTCTGAAAGCCATGATTTTTCGATATCTAAAGCTATGATAAGTAATACTGTCAATAAGAAAGAAAAAAAACATCATAGTCTGGCTTCAAGTGGTTGTCCCAAATATGTGTTTAAGGCAAAAATGGAATGTTTCGAAAGTTTCAAAGGTAAGTTGTTTAATGCCAAAAGAAAATTCGCGAAGTCGAAAGACAATTGCAAAGTCATTAAAGTGCCCAATTTTTCATAAAACAGCAAATTAAAAGTAAAGAGAGTGAAGAAAGATATTAAGATGAGCATTACATATTATGAAAATTTTATACCCAATTTTGAAATATGAAATACCTTCTCTTTATCCACATTGCCATCAAGCAGCAGAACTGCATTAAGACAAAGCAAGTAGCCAGAAGTCGAAATCCTCAGTTAATTTACTTGAAAATATGCAACAAGAAATAAGTAACAAGGCTATATTCTTCGCTCATATCTCTAGTAAATCTCTTATATATCACCCATCTATTTTTCGCTTTCGAATTTTTACAAAACGGATTGTCCAAATGTCAACCTACAACCCTTCTTGGACTTTGGAAAGCTGTTCAAGAGAAAAGAAAAAAAACACTTCTTCCCATGCTACAAAAGACTTTATCGTCTTAGAAATTATGGTGCAGAAAGATAGTAAAGAATAAGAGGTATAAAATAGAACATTTAAACAAAAAGCATTTAGGTGAAATATATGTATAAATATAATTGAAATCGTTTGAAAATTATACGAACAGCGTGTGTGGAGTGAACTTTTGTACAGACTACATTTTAAAGTGATCCTAAGAAAATTCATTTTTATTTAAGAGTGTAAAAGTTTCGACTTTAAAATTATTAAAAGATACTTGATCTCTTAATGAGATCATTCAGCACAAAATGTAAATCAAGAAACAGAATGATATAAAATGTCATTTGTGCGTTTGAATGAGATATTAAATTTGGTTTCAGAAATCTAAACTTTTAAGTTTCAGAGACTGGTTGAATATTTTATAGATGGCTTGAAAAAATTAAAACTTTCGGATAAAAATTAAACTTATTGTAAAAGCATTATTTAATTTCAATTACTGCTTTTCCCAGGAAATTAATCTTAAAATATTGAATGGAAAGTTTAATTTATGGAAATTTAAAAATGATGTATTGATGAATTCTTTTGTTTCGCTAGAAATCTTTCTTCAGTATGATGTATGGTTACCTGTGACCAAAGTATAAAACTCGTATCTTGATATTACTCAATTTATGAAACTATTAGTCATAACTTACGGAATAGAGTACCATTTTCATGACAGTGCATTCAGATTCCAAAGAGTCTGGCAATGAAGGCAATGTGGTGGTTTAAGGCATACCGCAATATTCAATGCGTTAATGCTAGTAGACTAACTGACCCAAGTGAACTCTTCCGTTTTCAAAATTTTGACCCCTGAGATTTTTGATAAAGCCTATCATTGTTACCCATAAGGAAAAATTCTGAGCGAACAACATTCCTAAACTGCATTACATCGATTCAAAGATCCCCATCTACACAACCGTGATTGATTACAAACCCTTCATGAAAGATATGCAGCTTCTTGCGATGCTTTTGATAATCCCATCTCCAAACACGAAATCACTTCTGAAGAATTACGCACCTTAATGAGCAAGGGAAGAACAGTTGCGTGTTTTTCAGTACCTCCAGGCTAAAACACGTGCAGATTCATAGTTCAGACTATAGCTGGATTTTTCAGTAAACATTACTCTGCTCAATTCCTTTTGGCTCCATAATATGATGGGGATTTGATCCTAAAAGAACGACTGTTCTGCAATAAATAATGAATGTTGAATCTGTGAAATAACAAAAGCATTCGAATGCTGAAAAGACTACATAGTTTTAATGCAAAATAGCATAAATGCAATAATAACGTAATAAATTAAAAAAACATAAATTTATTGGAATATTAAGTTATGCACGCATATGATTTTCCAAAATTATTTGTATTTAGCACATCTGTAAGATTAAAGTACCTACAATTCCTTTTTTAAACTTTAAAATTTATAAATTGTTAAAAGAAGTTTACGAAAACATTTCTCTGCTGTTTTTTAAAGTCTGATAATATGACATATATTAAAATCGAAAACAGTCATGATCTTGTCTGAGTATCGAAATTATGCTATATTACACTACTTCTATTCAGTTCCGATCCGAAACCTATCATGTGTTCGTATGTCTACTCCTAGAGTGCTACTGTGGACCAAATACTGGCTGTAGATTCGGTGAATTTGGTCACAAGATATGTTCCTGTCTAAAAGGGTACAGATATGTGGATGGGAAATGCGAAGGTAACAAATTTAATGAACAATATTATTGCCTTTTAAATTTTCTCCTAACAGCTGCATCTAATAGTGTAATATTTATAAATTGTGTGCGTAGTATTAGATAGAAGTAAAGGAAGAAATTTATGCAAAACATGGATTGGATGTTTTTTAAAAAAAAACATATCCTGTCCTTCCCCCAAAAAGTATTGTTATTTGAGGAACGAATTTGTTACATTTATAATGCACAAGCAATCCAGTTAAAAATAATTGTAAACTATACCTTGGAACATTGTCTTTGCTCTATTAAATAAGCACACAATGTCTCGTTTGTTGTATTTATGGTAGTACGAAATTACAGTAACTTTTGTACCATTTAAATTTGACTATTTGAAAAAAATCATTTTAAAAATTGCTTTTACATTCTGCATCTTTATTCTCTGCAGGTCATTTTCTTAACTAGAGGAGATATCGTCACTGATAGGCTTAAAATGTTTTAACAGTTAATCTGAAACCTACGTAACAGCAAACTCATATCTCAGTAAAATCTTACTTTATATATATCTTTTTTTTAATTTTTCAAATGTTTTCTTAGGTTTATGCATAAACATCTTCAAGAATTAGAAATAATCTGAAGTTTCAGATTAAACTGTATTTGTTTTTTCTCTTTAGTAGTTTAATTTATTTTAAATTAATGACATACACTGCTGGCCACCGTAAATGTAACACCCTGAAGGAAGCATGCGAATAACGTGAAATTTACAACATGCATTAGCGGAGGTGAGATATGCAAGTGATTAGAATTTTAGCGCAGACGCACATCTCGCGTGCCTGTGGCGCCACTTCAAATTGCTATTTAAGGCTTGGAGTTTTCGGTGCTTTCAAGTTCGGCAATTGTGTTTTTCTTGTGGTTTTTCCAAAAAAAACAATCCATTACGCTTTGTAGTAAACAGGGATCATCGTTTGATCAAGTATCCAAGTTCCATAGAGGAAAGATGGTAGCCTACCGAGAGCGTGGATTATCTTTCAGAGAAATCGGTACTCGTATTGAACGAAACCAAACATCTGTAATGCGGATATGTGACCGTTGGATGCAGGAGGGTACGACGGACCGACGTGTTCGATCGCATCACCTCAATGCACCACTTCACGTGATGGCAGGAACATTGTGCGCATGACAGTGGCGAATCCAGTGTTTGCGCGTACCATTGGACGCGGTTTACAGCAGAGTGGTCTGTCCGCAAGACGTCCATTGCTTCGTTTACCCTTGAGGCAGAACCGCAGAGGACTCCGCCGCCAATGGTGCGATGAAAGAAAGATGTGGACGGCAGAATGGAATGAAATTGTCTTTGCTGACGAGTCACGCTTCTGTCTGCAACACCGCGATGGTCGGATTCGAGTCTGGAGGCAACTTGGTGAGAGGATGCTGAATGCACAGCCACACTAGTCCTGCACCGGGTATTATGATATGGGCCGGTATTGGATATCACTCTCGCACTCCTCTAGTACGCATTGCCGGTACTTTAAACAACCAGGGCTACATCTCCGAGGTGTTGGAGCCAGTTGTCCTGCCTTACCTTCAGGGCTTGCCCACAGCCATATTTCAACAGGATATTGCGCGACCACACGTGGCACGCATTGTCCAAGGGTTCTTCGTCAATCATCAGATTGAATTGCTTCCCTGTCCGGCTCGCTCTCCGGATTTTTCGCCGATAGAAAACATGTGGTCCATGGTTGCTGAACGTTTGACCCAGATTACATCCCAAGCTGCCACACCAGATCAACTTGGCAACTTGTTGAAGCTGCTTGGTCTGCTGTACACCAAGAACACATCCAAAGTCTCTTTGAATCATTGCCGAGGCGTGTGGCAGCGGTGATCTCCAACAATGGCCGCTACTCTGGCTACTGATTCTGGAAGGAACCACACTTCACAGAAGTCTATAAATTTAATTATTTAATACTTGGTCAACATGTTATCTACTAAATAAATTTTGTTGTGATATCTTTTGTCTTTCTTGGTGTGGCAATTTGGGTGGCCAGCAGTGTAATTTTATTAAAATGCAGATGTTATTGCCTTATAGAACTAAGTGTTATCTATATTGCAATGAATTTCTCTCTTTTCTTTTTAGATCCATGCACCCCCAATCCATGCCAAAATGGGGGTAAATGCACAGTGAAGGATAGTAGTTATAACTGCGAATAAAAACACCTTTTTTACAAAAAAATTACCTTTTTCACAATTTCTTCTCGAATAGGGAAGTACTATCGGGAAGGAATTGTGAAAAAGGTATTTTTATTTCCAGCATGAGTCTTTGAAACCTGATGCGTTATAGATCCAATGGGTCGCGTTGCAAAAATTTTGATTCTAACTGACATTTCCTTCAAAGATATGCAGAATGTAAATTCAAAATGCAGGAACTAAACTAAAATTAATGCAGTTGTCAAGATGAACTTGCAATATGGGCAACTAAATATCACAGAAATAAGAAAAGGTTTGAAGGTGTGAGTGAGATATAAGTGAGGTTTGCTGGAATGGATCAGATATTTTAGTCTGTCAAACTCATCACTACCGTTTTAAATCATTCATTTTTCACGCAAAAGTTAGATGGACCCTGACAGGTATATTTTTCGTAGTAGCTACTTTTCCTTAATAACTTGATAGGAACTGGAAACACATTGAGGCTATAAGCATACAAATCTCCAACGTTTAAGCAACAAGCCAGAAATTTTACTCCTAAAGCCATTATTCGTACCAAAAAGCAAGAATCGCATTAGAAATCACGAACTACACAAAAAAATTCAGTACTGCAAGATATAGGCATACATGAAAAAAAAGTTAAAAAGTGGATCAGTGAAATGATAGAGAAATAAAAATAACTGGGGTGGGTGGGAAATATTTGGGGGCTTGAATAAAATTCTGAACCGAAAGAACTTTTTTTTAATATTATTCGAGTCTGTCAATTGTGTCGAGAATGAGACCCATCTTTTGCTTGGGAAGAGCTTTATTCTGATATGGTTTTCCCGATATCCGAATTCTCAACAATCATCTTGGATAGCAAAAGGTGGTTATAAAGTATCTTGAACAAATAGTCCTTATATTTGAAACGCGAAAAGCAAAACACATACGGAATCGTTTGGCTAGAAATACAGCGTGACATGTACTCGCGATATATTAAGGGTGTGACGAGGTCACATTAAATTGAAATTCATTAATTGTTTATAACGTTATGGCCGTATCTAGGTGTTTGCATCTGATTCCATTAGCGACAGTTTTTTTTCCAGCTTGTCTTATAAGTGGAGGAACGGATTGCATCAAACGATTAAGCCCCTTCACTTCTATTTGTCTGTGTGGCTGACGGTATTTTGTGATTGGTTGCCTTTCGGACGCTCAAAGTTCTCATTGGCTGCAAAACTTAACTGTCAATATAACTGTGAGACGTTTTTTCAGTCTTCCTGTGTAAACACAGTTTGAATTCAGTGAGTGGTGTCCTCCTCTGATGCTGCTTTCTACTAAATTTCTGCTCACTACTTCTTCCCGGGTTTCGTTTTTTTGGCCAGGCGGTCAGTTGATTTCCGATGAAAGAAAACTGCAAGTGATTGGTTTTTGCACTCGCTACGACTCTTTTGAGAGTCTCCGTTGAAGTCCTGATTTGGGTGTTCTCTGAATCAGGAAGCCTCATATTCCTTAAGTGACATGATAGAATTATGAATGTACTAACTCGTCAAAGTGGATTTACAAATAAAGCGATCGTCTCATGAATATGTTTAACATGTGCTGATTCTCACGTCACGGCGACCAGGATTTTGCCCTGGGGTAAGTTACCACTCTACGTATCACTATCTCAACAAACGACTTAAACCAACGCCACACACCAACGGAATTGTAACAAAAGGGAACGGTGTTCTACCCTTATGAAACAGGAATAGGCCACGTATTGCAGTTACACTTAGTGTAACCTGTGCTGAAAGCATTTTTAGTCTAAATATCTGAGTTTTACAGTAGCATGAGATATTCCGTGGTGAATAACAAAGATAATCACTAAAATTGTGCAAATAAGATGAGAAACAAAGCAAATCCCGTACGTCTTTAAACGCAGGGAAGAAAACCAAGCATAAAAGGCAAAATGTAAGAGTATTCATAGTTGCATCTTGTTCCATCTCCTTGTCTTTTACTATTATTTTCTCTATTATTAACCCAGTAACTACACACCTCAGGGACTTTTATTAAGTCTGCTTCATCCGCAATCATGGCGACAATATTTTAATCAAGAAGCATCTTCCATTGGCCAATTAGATGTCCTACAAGCGTTTTAGATTCGTATAAGTGTTTAAGTTCTAGTTTTTCGATACTATTTCTTACGAATCTCTATATTTAGCTTTTCAAGGAGTTATCTCATTAAGTACGTACATGTTTTTATCAACAAATGGCGCCAATGGCTTTGGTTCTGTCATTAGATAGAACTTTCTTGAATTTTGCATATATTGTTGTCACGTGAGCACAATTTTCTCTTTGCCGTTTTCCCTCCTGCAGCTGAAAAAAAAATCAGTTTTTTAACACATACAATTTCCGCGCACACCACAAATGAGCAACACAGTGCTTACAAAACAAAATTAATTAAAGCAATAAATACTACATGTATAAATAAAGCGAAAAAAACAGAGAACACCAGTCTAGACTTCACAAAAAGAGTTAAGTTCACTGGCGAACTCACGCCAAAATTTTTAAATCGTTTTGAAAACAAAACCTAGCGTTATCGAAGGTAGGGCAGAAAAATTTAAATTTTTCACATCTTAAGGATAACTTTTTTCATTTGTCACATAAATATTTTGATCTTAGATTGAAGAGAAACAGGTAATTTGCAAATTTACTGTGTGCAGTAAAGAGTGAGATAATTTAAAGTTAATAAAACGAAGAAACTCTGAACGCAGTTTATGGTAAATTGAAGAAAAGAACTTTTTTGTTCCTCCGCATTACAAAATGAAAACTCTATTTAAGTTCCGAAATTATAGTATTGCTAATTTACGCACGATTCCCACCTCTTATTGCTTATTATTCTTATCTCCAACATTGTTTCTTAGGCGTATTCTTTTTGTTGCAAGAACTGATTACATTGGCAAAGAAATTTTAATGTGGAGGAAATAAAATAAATAGAATTGGGCATAAAATGGCAAATGATTTTAGAATTTAAACTTTTAAAGGTTTTAGAATATTACATTGAAACCTTAAAGGTTATTCCTTTCCATTTCAATGAGAAGCTCAAAAATTTTTAATAAGTTCTAGAAATGCAAAAGCTCTGTATGTGTTCTATATAAGCGTAAGTTTTATATATCCAAAATTTCTATATGTATTCTATATATACGTAACTTCTATGTGGAAACGTTCTGTATATTTACTAAATACTATAAATACAGTATTAATCTAAAAGTAGTTTTAAACTATTTAGTTATCATTTGAATTTCCACTTAATTTACAATTAAAAAATTTTTTAACTTGACCCGGACAATAATACAATTTGTATTTGTCTGTATGTGTAACAAAATTATTCACAAAAACTATTCATACACTAAGTATTGAAAGAAAGCTTTTTCCAATACTGCAATTTGTTTTACATTTCATTTGCAATGTAATTTCTGATTATTTCATATTACACTTCTATGCAAATTCTATTTATTTAATATCTGGTTTGATTACAACTAATGTTACTATAGCATTTCATTTTCAGCATAATTATCATGTATCTTAAATTATCGCTTAGTAGACTCACTTGATTTGTAAAGATATTTGCCAAATTTTAAAATAAGTTTTAGTAATTCAAGTTTAAAATTATTAAATAGTTAATTAGTTAAATTTCTAAATCGATATTTAGAACTAATTAATGGTTAAATATTAAACCATTCTCCATTAGTTATTTCGGAGCCATGATTTAGGAATTAAAATATTTCATTATTGCATTATTTAATTAATAATTTATTTTCAAATATAAATTTCACGAACTCGAGGCTATAAAATTTCTTATGCAAAATACAACTTCTTATTTCACGTTAAGCCTTTCTATGGCATATATTTCACTGCTTTGGAGATACACTGGCTTTAAAAACTTGGCTAAAAATATACAAATAAATAACTAACAATAAACACTGCTAAAACTTTCAATGATAACTTAAGATCCTGGTAGCTATAGATTAACAAGAGAAATAGATCAAAGGAGATATATTCATGTATATGTACAAATAGAACATTTGTCAGATATCAAATTAAAATGACATGCATGTCGATAGTATATAACGCTATATACAAGTACTGCTACATATCATCATTATGTTGTGAACTAGTTGGTAATTCAAAGTTATCACTACAAATTTGGCCTACTTCGCTGTCGTGCAATAATTCATTCATAACCAGACTAGCAGACAATGTACACCTAATTCAAAACTTCTTGAAAGAGGACATTAAAAGGAGAAGAAATACACATGATAATGCACCAAGAAATGGCATTCACAAAGGAACGTGAGTCTGGAAATGGGATAGAGTTTCGACAGAGGGTGGATTTCAGCGGAAACTGATTGTGCATTTCAGCCGACATGTCCTGAAGATCCTTCTCAAAGAGACGCCCATCTAATTCGAGATTCAGTTTGAAATATATAAATTTGTAAGAGATCTATTTAGATAGATGAATATGTAAAGACAGCCAAATTACATATTTATGTTATTTGGCTGTTGTGAGATTTACCACTGGCAAAGAAATTTTGAGCAACTCATATCCACTAGCACTGTAACCTTTACTTACCCTTAAGCTGGTAATTCCTAGTCATATGAGCAGGAACAAGTCTTACTAGCTGTACGATATTCGCGGGTAACCAGCGTATTTTAGAACTTGATAATTACTGGTAGGCTGTAAACTCAGCCGACATTTCCTTAAATTCCTTCCTCTTCTAAGACATGCGCGTCTAATCTGATACTGACGTTGAATATATATGAGAGCTATTGAGGTAGATAAATATGCAAAGATATCTAAATTACATATTTATGCTTCACCGCTGTAAGATTTACAATTGATAAAGGAAAATTTGAGCAACTCCGTATCCACTTGTACTGCACCTTTTACTGCTTCTTTACGATTGCGCTGGTAAACTAGTAGTTATTTTTTAAAACCTCCTTTGCAGTCTTCTATCCGTTCTTAACTTTTTACTTCTGGAATTTCCGAGTGATTTTTTGGAGTAAACGTTCCCATCTAAATGCGATTTGTTGGTCTATGCTAAAACTATCATTAAATTCCCTAAGGAGAATTATGGATCATCCTGTACACGAATCACCCTGTTATGAAATACCTTGTAACAGTACCACTACTATCAGAGTGTATTTCATCTGTTATGAAATACCCTGTAACAGTACCAATACTGTCAGAGTGTGAATCATAAGAGGGTGATTCATATAGAGGATTGAGCTGATCCTGTAGAGACAATAGGTATTTTTTTATTAAAGCAGGAGATATAAGAAATGAGCAAGTTGCTCGGCGGGACTCGAACCATGAACCTCTCGAATACACACCGAGGGTGCTGATCGCTACACCACGAAGACATGCCAAGCAGGCGGGAGAAATACCTTATATACTTCCCCTTTTAAAGGACGGCTGGGGATTACGGGACCCAATCACCAAATCCTAGTGGGGAAGAATCATCATTCACCACCTCTTAGTTCGGGCACCACTGTAGAGACATTAGGTTGTTTAGAAGCAAGAGATGAGAAAAATGAGCAAAGCTGTCGTCGGGAAGCATATAAGCATTCTGTACCGCGCCACACGCATTAGGAAAATCCATCCTCGTGATTGGATACAGCTTCCAATGACATCATTTCTTCTACGCTTAGGAACGCCTTTACTTTGCTTGGGCTCGAAAGTACACCTTCATGCCGTTTGTTTACAATTTGAGAGCAGTACCGAAAAGATTATTACCGTTAATGACGTGCGTTGAATTTTTGTTGCCGATCACAATTATTACATGATGAATTTAATACAAAAATTTAGTGCTTTTTTTTTCATAAAGAGGAAAATCAGTATTTCTTTTAGTGTGTTAACTCTATAATAATATTAGGTACAGAGGTTTTTAATAAATGCATTCTTAATTTAAAAGCCATCATATTAAAGATTTCGGGATTATTAATTCATCGTTTCATGTTCATTAAATATAAATTCTTTGTAGATGCAATCTTCGAAAGCATAAGACAATTCAGTTTTCGTAAACAGCAAAAACGTTGGGAGTTACATAATACACAGTAAATTCACGATATTTGTAGTCAGTCTAAAAAAGTAAAATTTATTTTTGAAATTACAATGCTATAGATTTCAAGTACAGAAATAGAGATAACTACGTATAAATTAAATATTTCCCATGAATATGTACTTTATGAGCATTGCCCATTTTTTAAAGTGTGAAATCTTTCGTACATTTAAATAAAAATAGTGTTTATCAGAGAGAAAAGTTTCTTTTCTTATACACATGTAGTCAGCGAATATACTGAATGCGCTTTTTCCCTTCATTTAAGGCAACAGAATATTAGAAGTGTGGAAAACATGAACATTAACATGGAAATAACATATACAGTTGCAAAGGAAATATTTTCTGCAATGTGAAAGGAATAGAATGCAACAAAACTTCACACTTACTAGCACATACGCCTTTACATTTGAGTCGACATCATCGTGTAATTTAATGTATTTTGTGTTTTGTTTTTTGCACTAAATATACGAACTGAGTTATTTATATAATCTAAACATTTAAGATTGCTTCTCATATTAGCAGAATCTTTGAAGGATTTTATAATTTTATTATTCCATAAACAGGATGCCATCTGTAGAAGGTGCATGCCAATTTTTTCGTCTGGCATTATTATTCAAAGAATACAAATGATTAAAATACAATAACACGCCGAACAAATATTAATTTAGAAGTCAAATTCTTTTAAATTAATACAAATGATAATTTTCATTCACTCACGCGCGTCATTCAACGAACAAAACAAATTCAACGAAAACAAAACTGTCTGAATCCCGCCTAAACGTCATTACCCCAAAAGAAAATGATGTCATTGGAAAGTCAGTCCAATCATAAGTACGGATTTTTTCCTATGCGCGTGGTGCGGTACAGAATGCTTATATGCCGTCGGGAACTCGCACCACGGACCTCTCGAATACGCACCGAGCCTGCTGACCACTACACCACGGAGGCATGGCAAGAAGGCGGGAGAAATGCCTTGTAATCCTACCTTAAAAATTACCATCCGCTTCTCATATTTCACGCAACAATGGTTGAGCAGTAGAGATGCTGAACTGTAGCCGTTCAACACGGGCTCAAATCTCTGCGAACTTGAAAAGAATTTCTCTCTTATAATATGAAAATTTCAAGTTTTAATGATACAATTTTCAGAAAAATTCAGAAATATTTAGTGGTTATAGAAGTGAGAGTTGAATGGCTCACATAATTTGGATATATCGATACTGAAATTAGTACTGAACTTCAAAACCAATTTAAATGAATAAAAGAATAAGAAAACGAAACTAAAGATTAAAAACAAATAACTGCTGCAGCAGACTGCTGCGTAGCTGGAAAATAATAACAAGTCTATTTCGTCTTGACGCTCAGTTCTGTTAATTAGACTGAAAATGAAATATTAATACGAAAACTTTAATCAAATTATGGGATGACAACTCATCTTAATATTTCTGTGAACAGTTATAGCGTTCCTTTCCATCCACTTTTACGAGTTGGAAATTAGCTGTTCTAATTAATGATTGCAAGATTCACCAATAGTTTATCGGCTTTGAAAATTCGATAGCCTCCTCAATTTTATAATTCGATAAATTATTCAGCGAGCACATTAAATGTATTTAGTTGGGGGGTGCTTTTTTGCTCAAAAACATTTCATCGCTAATTTATTTTGTAAAAATTAAAATTTGATTTTTATATATTTATTTTATCTTTTGTAGTAACATAAACATGAAAATAATTATTGTCTACCTAAAAACATTGTTATCAGAGGTGATATATGTATTTCATTTTATTTTATACGTTTTGTTTTGCCATTCCTAGGCTGCAGCTGTGGTCCATATGGCGAATGTTCTTTCGCCGTTAATGGAAAGAAGATATGCGAATGCATTGATGGCTTTTCCGAATTTGAAGGATTATGCAAAGGTAGAAGTAATCTTTTTCATCCTTTCACTAATTAATTGATAATCACACTATAATTTTCGGGCTCAATCTTTAAAAAGGCATAACTTTTTATACTATTATTCAGCGACATATCATAAAATACTGCTATAGTTTAACAAACAAAACCTTCTTATAAATGACCTTTTGATTAAAATAGATAGAATAACACGCCAAACAAGTATTAATTTTGAAGTCAAACAACAAAACTTTGCAAATATAACGTTAAGTTTCGTTGTTTATCATCAAAATTAAGATCTTTTGATTGTTTCTCATCAACTATGCCAAAACAAATGATTTAAGAGATGGTAATAGACCATCTCTTAAAACTTTCTGAATTACAATCGTCATTCAGTTTTATACCAGTTGTTAGAACAGATAATTTAAGAGCCTCATTTCATTTGCTTTAACGGTGATAAAATTTTTATCAGGTACTTTCGAAGTATCGGATAGAAGCTTGTGTATGTATCTTCATCCCAAACTATTTAAAGTTATATTTTCCTCTCCATTACTATTATATTTATCCGTTGCAAGTTCTAACTGAAGAAAACTTCTTTAATACGAAATATTAATTTTTCCTTTAAAAGAAAAATGAGAAGTAATATTTTTACTCTCATGTGTTTTATTTCCATTCTTGTTATGTTCTAACATTTCATCACTTCTAATTTCTTCATTATGATGGTATTTCGCGTCTGCTGAGTCATAAATGTTTTTCATTTATTTGCGTATGATTTTAAACCTTCTCCTTTTATTGAAAATATTTCATTTAACTTATCGAGTATGGTGTTTTTCAAGCGACAGTAAATCTGAGGACTCTTCTTCTGTTCAAAATAACTTTAAGTGCTTTCAAAATACAATTCAAATAAATAAAACAAAAAAATCTGAAAGGTTTCAGATTTTAAATTACGTCCAAAGGGTCGTTTATTTGTGTGTTACCTTTACTTATTAAATATCATGTTCTTCGCATAAATCATAAAATTCAGTTCAACAGCAATATCGTAAAATAATTTTAAAATGAGTATATCTTCAGAATTTCTGATGCACAGTTCCGCGCGATTTAAATAGAAAGGTTTTTCTTTCCCTTAGAGTGTTGCCATGGCTCGCTTTTAAATCGTTTGAGTTTGTTCATCAAAAATTCGTTAAAGTTTTACAAAATATGAAATAGGTAATAAACCAAATTCCAAATTCCAACTTTGGGCTTCCAGATGCGCATACTCCGGTCGAAACGTACGTTATTCAAAATTGGATGGCTCTAGGTACCGTTGTTTTATCACATTTGGAGAAATATTCATACATTTATGAAGATTCTTGATTATTTAATTTCTTTAAATATAATACAGGGCTGCAAGATTTAGTGGCAACAGTCTGAAAAGTGATTCAGACTTTTAATATTTTTGACGCAAAATCCCAAAACGAAAACAATAGTCCTTCAGGGACAGAGCCCCTTTGAACAACCGAAGATGATTTCTTATTCTTAACAAATGAATTTAATAATATTAAAAATTATGAAGAATGAGGATATTATTTATCATGTATTTTAGATTTATTTATAAGAAATGGTAATATTCTTTTCGTATTCTGGTCTAAATAAAAAGCTTTTAAAAATTTTACTTATAAATGTAAACTTTCGTAGTCTAGGATCTTATCTTAAAACTTCAAAACTGAGAGATTTAAATCTTCGGAAATGTATTCTAGTTTCCTTCATAAAAATCGAAATAAAATATGGAGATACATGTATTATAAAAATAGAAGTAGATGGTGATGAAAAAGAGAGTTTTCTTTAAAAAGGTTACGGAGTCTCTTTTCATAGAGCAATCAAGAAATTTAATCAAAGATATTATATATTCATTTATAAAAGTGAGACAGATTGACAATGCATGCATGAAATTGAACAAGTATCTTAAATATAACATTAAAATGATACAGAAAGTAGAAGATGAAGAAAAGATCTATTTTCTTAAAAAAATACAGGATACATTATGATAGAGCAATCAGGCTTATTACATAGGGTGAATCTGAACTAGTTGACAAAATTTTAAGGGGTGATAGAAGGCAGCTACACGAGCAATATTCGTCATAGAATGTATGCTCGGAACGTAAGCGGTGAGAAGTTAAAGGGTAGTTTACCATGTCACATTTAAAAAATCAATACAAGAATGAGATTAGATACTTCAGGAAACATTTCATTAACAGAAAATGCTCACAGAAATTTCTCGAAAGATCTTCCTCCAACTCTAATGCAGGCTTCACACCTGCGGGATAGGTATTGACAAGCTTTTTGAAAGACGCCAGTCACTTCCCGAATATCACCGGCCACAACGGCAATCCTGGCGACTGGATCAGTATTGTTTTCAATGGGGCTCTTGTAGATTAGGCTGTCCCCCCCCGGAGGTTGACTCAGGAGAATTCCTGGGAAGTACAGGCTAGGAGCTGTAACCTTTGTGCAGTCTTTAACACGGGGGTATATAATTTGACTTCACAGAACTAGATTCCCCGCTCATTCGGAGGTTGGTTCGGGCTTGGCAGGGATAGTAATGATACTGTCGTGTCCATTCCTTTGCTTGTTGTGGACCTAGATGTAGATTTCAAGATCGAGTCCTTGGGGTTTGAGCCCCTCAGTCCCAGTGATGAGGACTGATAGAGTTAACATAGCACCAATCCGAATTTATAAGTTGCTGAAGGAGTGGTGCCCGAAGGCAAAGTTCTCAGAGCGTTTCTTTGATCGAATTTAGTCTTTGCGTTTAGAGCTCTTTCCAAGGCTTTGTATAAAGCTGGGAAGGAACTCTGGAGTTTGCCCGCTAAGGACGATGTCCCTAGAACTTGGATAATTGAAACCCCAATAGGAAGACCCTTTGAGAATCCCGGGACGGGAGTCCAGGATCTAGAGCTATGTAGATTTGGCTTTTCATATGGCGCCACAAGGAAAAGTCCAAACACGTGAGATCCGGGGATCTTGGTGGCAAAGCTATGGGATCACCTCGACCGATCCATCGCCCTGGCAGTTTCGTGGTTCGTATAATCAGCAGTCCTCTCGGCAATCCATAGTATAAAATGCCGTTAGGTTTGAGGACCGACCCTTCTTAGCTCAGTTATCTTCAATGCCACCTAGCCGTTCGCCGTTCGCTTTCCGATAATACATTCCAGAACAAATATTGCTAGTACAGCTGCATCCTATCATCCCCTAAAGCTTTGCCCACTTTTTTCAGATTTACACTGAATATTGAATTATAAGATTATGATTAACTAACAATATATGTATGAATTGGAACAGGAAGCTTATATGTAACGGAGGATTTTAATTTTATATGTTAAAAAGTCTTTAATTTTATATAGAAAATAAAACTTTTTAATTATGTGTGAATGTTATATGAGAGAATACGTGAGAATGCTATATGTTAATATGTTATGTGAGAATTTTATTTGTTTTCACGAGGTTAAATGTTTACCCTCCTGATTCTTTAAAAAACATGTAATATTTTGAAATCTTTCAGTGAGAGAGAAAATTTGCCGAATTCTTTGCAAAATATATGTAATATTTTGATATATTTTAGTGTCATTTGATTTTATAATTTTTTGGTTATAAAAAATGTTTAAATATTGATTTGTTTTTATAATTATTTTAATTTTTTTGCATAATGTTTTACCTTTTTATATTAATATGAAGTTATAGTTAGGGCAAACATTCGAGAATATTTTTATTAAGGATTGAAATATTTATAATGAGCAACATTAGTTAAATTTAATTTAAATCAATATTATGAAGGATTTGTCATGTGTTCTATAGTAGCATACATATGCTGCTTACGTCTATCGGATTCAGAAAGGCAGGCTGCCTCGTTTCTGTGTCTTTCATTTCGATGCATTCGTGTTTTTAACGCTATTGTTGTACAAAGAAAACAGATTGTTCTCAGTGATAAAGTAGCATCGCTTACGAGTGCAACACTGCATTTTCAAGGCAATAATATAAACATTGCTGGAACTTGAAAGACTCATTATTAAATTTATAACCGTATTTATTGTAATTATTTGCTTCCAGACTGTTCCTGTGGATCTCATTCCTTCTGCTTTTTCAACAAAGATGGAGACAAAAGATGTGTATGTGTAGATGGATACACTTATAATAATGGAAAATGTGAAGGTATGTGCTTGTGAAACGGATTATTTACGTGTGAATTCTCTATGTTTTAATTAAACTGAGCAAAAAAAATGTAATTTATTATATATAATAGAAAAATTTATATGCCGTAAAGAATTTTTATATTACAAATACTACATAAATCTAAAATTTTAAGAACATCAGTAGTTTATTAAAACCAGTATTTTCTACTTAAAGAATAAATTTTGTTAGCTGCTAAGCAAATGGAAAAATATGTACGTGTAATTAAACTATTATGTACTTTTCTGTGATTTATTGGAGCAATGGCCCGTATTACCATTTACAATAAAAAATTCATATCAAATAAACAATGCATCAACATTTTCTATTAAAACATAAATCTATGCATCCCCCTTGCAGGATTTATATGAATGTTTTGGGGGAAGTTAATTGATATCATATTTGAATAAAAGCAGTGATCATTATCCCTTTCAGATCTTTAGGCTAATGATACAAATATTATTACTGAAAGTATTCGCAAGAACATCTCAGTCAGTATCTGCAGTAAACTCAGATATAATTTGAATCGAAGTTTCATCTCAATCGAAGCTTGCATCAGAGATGGGTAGAACAGAACACGCATAAAGAGGAGATAATGCATTGACGCTACGCCCATCCAGATCTTCGAATTAAATCCCATATGAAATCTTCTTCCGCAGTATCATAAAGTTACTGTCTTTCTATTTACACTTTTTCTACTTCTTGGATCTTCTTACTTGTATATCTGATGCCGTGGATAGATTCGAAGGCTAGATGCTGGTACGCAAATTGCACGAAATATATTATCTCGTAGATTTCTGATATGTCAGTAAAATGGATACACTCAAAGCATGTGGAAAATTCTAATAAAACCTACATGGTGCTTTCGCACTGTTATTTGCCATTTCAAGGTTGCAGTAGAATCTCAGTTCGTTTTAATGGACGTCAGCTCTTGTTTACACAAGGTTAATCTGTTGGGTGATTATTTTTCGCACATGAAAACATCATTCCAATGAATTTGCCATCTACATTTACAGACCTAAACCTTCTGGAACACACTTACCATACTCTTGGGAGAGTAACTGTAATGCCCTTTGCCCCTTTCAGTACGTTTTAGCACCTGAAAGCAGTACTGCTACACAGGAATTCTCACAGGAACTAATAAAGTATCTTATTTCCGATGTTGTGTAACTTCTGAGAGATGGTATAAAGTATTAGCGGGCACCGTATTCTCAGTTAGATTTGTTTTATATTCGACCTTGCAACCTCTACTTTTAGAAATTTCTACTCTCATAATTCCGAGCGCATTTATGTTGCACTGTATCAACTTACGTCCACAAACAACTTCTTTAGCTCTGGTGATAATCGACGAAATGTGATAATTCTTTTAATTTTGAACACCTGTGTGATTCTACAAAATGTAATTTGGTATACATTGCGCATCTTATCTGTTGAATTATTTTAAATCTTTCCCGGAATTATAACTATTTCTGCACTTTATTTAAACAATCTTTCGTCAAGATTAATTCTATAATTTTGTGTATCTAACTATGCCGTATTTTCCATTTCAGAAGGCAAGAAAGAGAATATCGTTATTCCTGCACTTCTTGGAGCTATACTGGTTTCAATACTTTTCGGAATTTGTTTTCTTACGTGCTTGCTATACAAGAAGTAAGTAAGTGCAATCTGCAGGTGACTTATATATCGTGGACTCATGTTACGTTTTCATTTAATCATCTATAAATTTTAAGTAAAATTAATTTAAATATTGAAGAAAAACATCCAAACCTTAAATGAATCAGACAATATTCCAGCCTCGAATCTCAGTTGCTTTCACAGAAGTTCTTTTATATATAACCATTCAGAAGAATATCTACACGAGTCCTTTTACTTCTTCGATACTATTACTGTGAACACAAACATTCATATCAATATTTTAATCGTCATCTTATCTAAATAGTGATTCTGACCTATAACACGTTCCCAGGAAAGAGAACTCTATTTCTGTCCGATAAATGACAGGCTTTACTTCAGCGGAACGAATTCCTCATCTCATTTTATTATTCAATATTTTATGTGTAATAGTTGTTGCTAAATACCTAATCATTTAAAGACATAATTGCGTTACTATTTGGTGTGGCCGTAAAACAGTAAGTACAATCATTATTTTATCCACAAGATATAGGTTAAGACAGGCTAATTTACGCAATTCTCAAAGATGATTATTGCATCACAACGCAGCATATATATCCCTATCTAAGGTACATTTGTTTATTAAGCACATAAAATGATTCTTTATCGTATATTAACTTTGTTGCCTTACCTTCTTAGCCTCCCTTACAGTAATTGCAGTGGTTTCCGAAAATTAAGAAAATAACAAAAATACCGATAACTCATTCAAAAATAATCCAACCGTATAAAATTTGAATATGTTATCAAGTAACAGTTCCTCAGTAAAACTGAAGTATGCAAATTAGTGACGCTTCAGTCGGAATACGTCAACTTCGAGGAGGACAAAATTGCATTTTTCAGGTCAAGCTTGTAAAGTTCGCTGCTATATTGAGGTAAGAAATCTGGGATAACCAATTCATAACAATAACCTCGAGGCATCATTTGTCCGACGAACTGCGAAAGAGAGCTGTTGGGAGACTAAAGGCAGGACAATGTCATACAAAAGGGTCCATTATGGCTATATGTGAGTCCTTCTGTGGTTCGTACACTTTGGCAACAATTTCTAACCACAGATTCGGCATCAATTAGGTTCTGCCAAGGATGAGCAAACATTACGACGAGCGCCGTTGACCGATATTTGTTGTTATAGGCATAAAGGAATAGAACCTCAACTCCGACTCACCATAGATCCTCCCTTGCGGTATCAGAAGGTTGGTGTCAACATCAACCGTGCGTAGAAGGCTTCACGAAGTGAGTCTGCACGTGAGGCGACCAGCCATTTGCGTCCCGCTCACGTCACGTCATAGAAAGGAACGTTTGAGTTGGAAACGTCAATATGTCTACTGGACGGCTGATCAGTGAAGGGCTGTCCTCTTTACGGATGAGTTTAGGTTTAGCCTTCAAAGCGATAGTAGGCGGTATTTGATTTGGAGAGAACCTGAAATACGTTATTATCCAACAAACAACTGTGAAAGAGATGCATACGGAAGAAGTGTCTGTATTTGGTGTGGTATCACTTTGGGTGGACGCACGACTTCCATTTCTTTCCACATGGAACCGTGAATGCGCCCGCCTATAGAGATGGCATCCTTGATGCTTATGAGCACCCTTATGCCGGGCAATACGTGATGATTTCCTGCTACAGGACGACAAAGCTAGACCGCACAGGGCTCGTATCGTAGATGATAATCTTCAGCAGTAAACAATTCAGAGCAGGGAATGGCTAGCTCGATCGCGGTCCTTAATCCTATTGAGCATTATTGAGACGCTTTGGGAAGACGTTTGCTCTCAATCCTCCTCAATACTACTTTTTCGCTTCCTTCACTTTCCTTGCGACGTTTCCAACTCCTTTGCAAGAGCTATGCTTCTTATTTCCTGCGGAATTGATAGACCACATAATTGACAGCATCTTGACAGCATCATGCATCACTGTATGTGCGGTATTGCTTCTAAGGGAGCTCATAGTCTATATTGAAGGTAATTTTCTATACCAAACTGATGCATCCGTTTTATACCTTTTTGAGTAATCATCATTTTCTTATTTTTCTTTAATTAATGAGAACGAGTGTATTAAACTGATATAATTATGTCTTAATTTAACTTTTCTGGTATCTGGACTTTTTTTTTAAATTCAGAGCCAAATTTTCCTAAAAATTGCATTAAAATTATACTGATACTTTTAAGACAAGGAAAAAAATCGTGCTTTTATAAACACTAGGATCAACTATACAATAGGGCAAAAATGTAATGTTCCCGCATATTCCATAAATGGCGTGAAAGACTATAAAAAATAACAATATTTTATGTTACCCTAGTATTGCACAGTTAAAAGATTCTTCATATTTTTATAAATTACTACTGAAACCCCCAATTTACGACGTTCACGATAAGCATAATCATAAGATTTACTTGAAGTTTTGCTAATATTTTTATATTGATAGCACAGATAGTATAACAAAACATTACGTGAATTAGCAAGTAGCATGTCTAAATAGTCTAGAAATTTATAACCTGAAATTGTGTTTTGAGTCTTGAATTATATTTTCAGCTTTGTGATAATTCTGTCAAAAAAGAAAAGCGTTGGTTACAGGACTCGCATACTAATGGTCACTTGCTCTAGATGTACTCTTTTGTATAAATGATATTTTTATATTTTTAATTATTAATTCACTATTTATTATAATAGAAGTTGTATAATATATGCATTTCTGCATCAGTAATCCCGCATTAAAGTTGTACTTATTTACTAACGTATGTATTTATTCAGTACTTACGTAAATTTTCCTGTGTACTAAATGCATCTCATTCTACTCTAGGAGATAAATACAAACTGCACTCTCCTCAAATGCATTTGAAAGAAGCGGAATATTTGCTTTCATTCAGTTATGTTTCTCACATTCTAATGATATGTCGGGAAGTATTTTGTAACTGAGCAGAACTTTTATATTTTGTACGCTAATATTTCATATTTTGTACGCTAAATAAACTTCCAAATAATGCTTTTCAAGGCTTTTCCAACAAAAGTTTTTACATTCTTCTTTGTGTTGCCAAAGATAAAATCTTACGACATTGCACCTTTCCAAATAATTTTATGAAAATGAGAACCTTATTTCCTATGCTATGAAATTCTGCTATTTAATCAAAAATTAATATATACATCTCTCTCCCTATTTTGACTTTTAATCGAAACTAAATCATGATATAATCCATTGATAACCTTAAACAGAATTTGCATTTTAATTAAATATTTACATGTGTAAGAAGGACAAAAAGTATGTAAATATAAATTATACTTTAAATTAATAATGGCGCTTTAATGCTTAATTTTAATTTCAGTGCCTTTAATGCTTAATTTTAATTTGGCTATTTCTCCTTTCTATTCTAAAAATAGATGTCTTTTTATGCACTACATCATTTCGAGACTTAATTCATGTCATATGACTCTTACATAACCCTGGTGATGTAAATGGAACTAAAACTCAAACAGCTGATAATAATTTTAAAGCATTATTAACTATCCAATCAAATGCATTGAAAAGCAAAACTAAATCATTTTGTTTTAAGATTTCTTCCTAAGCGCAAGACACTTCCTCTGTGCCCTTCGGCCTAGATGTACTGCTGCTTTTATTTCTAAATCAGTCATCCAAAAACATAAATGTTCTTGAAAAGGAAAGATTAGTATACCAATTTGTTTGTGGCTACAAAAGTGTTTACTGAAACATGAATGCATGTTTAATCTGTCTCGGCTGCCACTTTGCTGTTCATTATGGAGTAACATCTAAGTCAACAACCGAACATCGAAATTCAACATCTTCAACAGCTAAACAATCGAAATTCCTACATCATTGCATCTAACTCTGCTTAATTACAAGTTGTCGACAGTGAACCTTCGTGGAAATTCCTGTTTCACCAAAAATTTTGATGTCTGTGTCACACTTTTTTTATATCTGCGTTCATGGCCAAAGCCTCGTTCGTGTTCTGCCAGTGTCTAAGAAAAATACAAGTACTGTATTATCATCTGTGATTAAATTAGTTCTTTCCAATGCACTAGCCTTTATAAACTCTATAAGAACGTTTCAAATCCACTAAAAATGATTCATCATTCCAATCATTAGTCTGTATTTATTACAAGAAGTGTATCACATGTAAGATACGTTCATACTTTACATTAATAAATGTGAGATACTTTCGCACACTTCCACTTTGGTATCAAAAATTAACAGAGGCCATCAAACTTGGTGTTATTTACTCCGCACGCATTGAACCGGGGAAAATGCTTTTCAGTCACTTCTGATTCCTGCGTTTTAATACACAACCTTATAGATGTTTTATCCACAGTTATTTTCTTTCGGTCAAAGTGTATTAAATTACTGTTTTTCCATTGAAATCAAACATATGCTGCTGCAGTGGGTTTTAAATTTTGCATGAAGTGATTTAATTAATTTTTTTTTACTTTGGCTTTGTTATTTTGAGAAAAATTTATAGTGTTCAAGAATGAGAACATAAATATTCTGATATTTTAATTTAATGGTTTCGCATATATTTACTTTGTTAAGGCACTTTATTTTATACTTTTTCTAAGTTAATATGTTTAATTCTTCAAAAATGTAAACTAATTAATTAATTAATGTTATTTTGAAATTTAAACACGCAATACTGTTTCTTCTTAAATTAGATTTAAAGTATAACACTGATTCATGAAAATGAAAGATTAAAAATTTTATGATGTTAGAAATAAAAATTTAAGTAAGTATTATTGAATTAATTAAGTAAACAGTTTTAATATCTTTTTAAGAGAAGATTATTAAATTACAATGAGATTAATCATTATATTTTTTGATTATTATAAAAAAGGTTTTCATTCATGCTACGAATTTAATAATTATTCTGATGATGAAGTGAATATAAAAAAATAAGTGAAATAATTTTTAATACTAGGAAAAGAAAATGAACGTAAATTATTGTTCTCGATTATAATACGGAAAATACTTTATATTTTGATAGAGAATACTATTATAATGTTTATAAAAGTATCAATAATTTTAAAATTTGAATAATTATAGTAAAACTGATCATGAGTAATGCAGTTAAAAAGCGGAAGTAATATCAGCAATTTCAGATTTAGTTCTTTAATATATGACAGAAATATGATTTCTGTTATTATTATCAATGTTATATACGTCACGTATGACTGTAATAAAAAATAATTGATTGTAAGTATTTATCAATTTTTAATAGAAATAATAAATGCTAAATATATCAAGCTTTAAATATTGTACACATTTTATGCCAATGCTAATGTATGGCAACTTTGTAATAAATAGAGTACCCAGAACTACTGGAAAATCCCTGATTTAAAACCTACTTTCACAATAAACGCACAGCAAGCGTCACATGTATTATTTTGATTACACCTTTCTCTTAAGTCAGAGAAATAGATAAAAAAAAATGAGATTTATCAAGATGCTGATAAAGCACAATACAAATCAAGAATAATGCAATATACCTCTGCAAATGCAGACTACTATTTTGATTTAAAAGCGAAGGACATCAAACATTTAATTCTTTGAATATATACTAGTGTTTACAAATTGTTTTAGTCGGAAAATTCAAAAATTGTGATGGGTCGTAATGTTTTCGAAATATTTCTTTGTGGGCTTCTTTTCATTGTAATTACCGCA
Source organism: Stegodyphus mimosarum (assembly GCA_000611955.2). NCBI lineage: Eukaryota > Metazoa > Arthropoda > Arachnida > Araneae > Eresidae > Stegodyphus > Stegodyphus mimosarum. Next base: position 69,595 of record KK117207.1, read on the forward strand.
CGAGGAAATGATTCCAATACCACGTCAATAACTGGCAATGTCTTTAGCATTTTGAAGGGAAGTGGGAATTTGTCTCAATCTTTGGAAAATTCAAATGTGAATTCAACTGAAATCAACGCTGAAACAACTGAAACCGATGGTATGTTAACATTTACTCCGATCGCATATTTTCATATTTTTCATGCGCATCGAAAATATGAAAAAGATTGCATTGAAAAGTGATCCACGAAGCCATCCCTTCTCTAAAATGTAAAACTGTATTTAGCTTCGTTATAACAAAGTAAATGATTTCCAGGACTTGATATTTTGAAAACCTGAAAATTTGAACATTGATAGAATAAAACTCTTTACAAATAATAAAAAAATAGCAGATTGTATTGTTTCAGTTTATTTTATTACAAAAAAATACAACAGAGTGCTTATTTATAGTTAAGTGCTTTATTCCACAGAAAACTTTATCAGCGAAAATGAACAAAAAAGAAGTAAAACGAAGTATATATATTTAGAAAGAGAGAGAGAGAGAGAGAGAGATCTCTGAGATCTTTTTGTGTAAATAACAACTTCAGAGAGGGATTAAAATACCCTTTTGTTCTAACTCAAAATAGCTTTGTAGGTAGCTTTTCTTATTCGCACTGGAAGCCTCTACTTGGGCTTTAACTCAAACTTATAGCAGCAACGTAGCCGAATGGCAGAACACTCTCACCTAATCAAGTAACTCAGACCTCAGCTTAAATACTCCTTTCTGCCTAAATTGTAATGGTGAAAACTCATCCTGACAGGGAAATGTAGGTAGTAAATTAGAAAGCAGAGAAAAGGCTTGTTCAAAAATATAAATAACTATTAGAGAAATAAAATAAAATCCCTACAACCTCGTTTACAGACATAACTATCTAGATCCTCCCATGAACGGCTTTATTTGAGCAGCACTTACAATCTAGATTTGCATAAGTAATACTTATTTTAGCCTTTATTTCCAGTATTTTCATTTCACATCCACCTAGCTTAAGAACATTCAGAAGACATACAGCAATAACTGTTGGAGAACAGCTTGGCAATGTTCTGGAAGAACCTGTAGATCACTTTTGTGTACTATTACAGTTTTACAGCGTACTACAGCACATTTAATACAGCTACTAATGGCACTTCTATGACACATAAAGAACATACAGCTTTCCACAAGGGCGTTCTAAGTCACGTTTATGCCTTAGATTTCTAAAAACACAACATACAATAGTACTTCAAATAACATCGTTACTTTAAATGATATGTAATGTAGCTCAAGTTTATAACACGAAACAAGAACATTCCGAATTGCATCCACATGTAGCAGAACTACACAAAATTTCAAATGCTGGTAATACTGGCACTTTTGTATGTATAACCTATTATGATATGTCATGTAGCTCAAGTTTATAACACGCAACAAGAACATTCCGAATTTCATCCACTTGTACCAGAACTATACAAAATTTCAAATGTTAGTAATATTGGCACTTTTGTATATATATCCTATTATGCTATGTGATGTAGCTTAAGTTTATAACACGCAACAAGAACATCCCGAATTTCATCCACATATAGCAGAACTGTACAGAATTTCAAATGCTGGCAATATTCGCACTTGTGTGTATCTATCTTATTATGCTATGTAATGTAGCTCACACGCAACAAGAACATTCCGAATTTCATCCACAATGTAGCAAAACGATACAGAATTTCAAATGCTGGTAACACTGGCACCTTGTGTGTATATATCCTATTATGATATGTAATGTAGCTCAAGTTTATAACACGCAATAAGAACATTCCGAATTGCATCCACGTGTACCAGAACTATTCAAAATTTCAAGTGCTGGTAATACTGGCACTTTTGTATAAATAACCTATTATGATATGTCATGTAGCTCAAGTTTATAACACGCAATAAGAACATTTCGAATTGCATCCACAATATAGCAGAACGATACAGAATTTCAAATGCTGGTAACACTGGCACCTTGTGTGTATATATCCTATAATGATATGTAATGTAGCTCAAGTTTATAACACGCAATAAGAACATTCCGAATTGCATCCACACGTAGCAGAGCTATACACAATTTTAAATGCTAGTAATACTGCTACTTGTGTTTATATATCCTATTATGGTATTTAATGTCGCTCAAGTTTGTAGCACACAATAAGAACATTCCGAATTGAATCCACATGTAGCAGAACTATACAAAATATCAGATGCTAGTAATGCTGGCACTTTTGCATATATATCCTATTATACTATGTAATATAGCTCAAGTTTATAACACGCAACACGAACATTCCGAATTTCATCCACATGTAGCAGAAGTGTAGAGAATTTCAAATGCTGGTAATACTGGTCTTTATTATGTCTTTTCATTGAAAGAGAGTATTTATACCATCTTTCAGTGTACGTTTTTCAATAGTTTTTTAAACTAAACTCAGTGACGCAACAACCTCAGTAGGACATGGCCTGTAGTGCCCTGATATCTGCTTTTCTCAATGTTGTACATGAGCATATGCCCTGGACAAGTCGTCAGCTTGTCGCAGGGTCCCCGGTGTTTAGTCCCCAAGCGAACTTGGTACTCATTTCATATAGCCCAGTAAAGGGACGGAATTCTGAGTCAATCTTACCCAGCCCGTAGATCGAACCCCGAACCTGTGGTGCTACCGGGCAATGCACTAAAGCCAAGTTATAACGAGTTCTCAAAAAATTAAAGATAATAAAAACATTACAGAAAACATAACAGATAACAACATAAATAACAGAAATAAAAACATTTTCTAAATTGCCATTTTTTTCATTGTAGAGACGTTATGTTATTTCGAAGCAGAAGACACGAAAAATGTGCAATGCCCTCCCCGGGATTCGAACCTCCGACCTCTCGAAAACACGCCGAGTGTGCTGACAATAACATCTCGAAGGCACACTGAGAAAGCAGGAGAAACACCTTATATCATTAACGGACTTAAACGAAAAGATAAATACTAGGCAAGATCTGAATAAATATGTTTTCACTATAAAATTATTATTTACTATGTTTGATGAGATTTTCTCTTTCTTATTTGATATTTTTCATTTATGTAACATAATGCTGCAATTTGATTGCAACTACTGAGAGCTATTTCTTGTAAAACAAAATCTAATAAGTACACTGCTCAAAAAAGAAAAAAAAGGGAAGAGTTCTATATCTCCCGTTCTACTGGACCGATTGATGAAATTCAAATTGCGTTCTCTATTTCTCGAAAGCGCGACTTATGGTGTATATTAGATTTATATACAGCATCATTCTAATATAGGTATTTTGACACAAAACCGGACTTTTTTTGAAGTAACATAGCAATTTTTTTTCCATATATCGATTCTGCGATTCAAATTATGCCTTATTATTAAATTTTGTAAATTTTGGTGCGAAAGTTACGGAGAAATTCATAAATTTAACCTGCGGAATTATTTTCAGTTTAAGCCAAGAATAAGTCACTGGGCGAACTTCTTAATATGTGGTAACCTATTTTCCTTTCCTTCCATTGTGCAGCGGAGGAAAAAAGGTCGCATCGTTCCTGCCGTTTTACATTGTGGATAAGAAGAAAAAAAGTTACATCGTTCTACTTTCAAATAATTTTAACAAAGTGCGTAAACCACATTTTCATTATCATCGCTTTCAACAAATTTCAAACGCGCAAATGTATAAATTCACGTCTATCTTCGGAAATTTTGAATAAAAAGTTTGGAGGTATGCTTAGAAATACATCTACTTTAAGAGGATTCTAAACATTTTATAGGTTATAATGAAATGTTTTTTCGAAAAATTTACCAAAATTATTTAAAAATGAAAATTTTAAAAATAAATCATGAAAAATGGGCATAATTTTATTTGCAATGACTCTAAATTTCGAACTGTGTAAGAAGGAATCAACTACGTTTCATAAATGAAGAGGTATTAATAAATACATACCAAATTGAATTAACATTGAGGAGATAAAATTTTTAGAGCGAATTGTTTTAAAACTACTCGTGCTATTTTTGCAAAACTTGGAAGTTCGGCATAATTTGAGTCGTAGAATGGAAATATGGAAAAAAATTGGCATGCCATTTCAAAAAAAGTCCGATTTTCTGTCAAAATACCCATATTTGAAAAATGCCATATATAAATCTAATACATAACCTAAGTCGCGCTTTCGAGACATGAAAAACGCAATTTAAATTTCGTCATTCGGCCCAGTAGAACGGGAGATATAGAACTGTCCCATTTTTTTTTCGCAGTGTACATTGAATGACTTACTTCTATAGAGTATTAAATTATACACATTTTTTCTGCCTTTCATTTAAACTTACTTCCTCGAATATCATTAGAGATGTATTTCTCATTCAATTAATTCAGTTCTCATTTCGTGACAAGGCAAAAATGCATAAAATCTCAAAATATCTATAAAATTGGAAGATATAGAATAACATAAAACACCAAACACTGTTAAAACAATTTTAAAAAAATTTACAATTAAAATTGCAGTTTCTACTCAAAAACAAGCAATTCTGCCAGGGAGCAAGAAAGACAATTTTTCGTTCGAAAAAACAGAAAGTTTACTTTTGATCTCACTCGGCAAAAAGACACTGAAGTCCTCGAAACTGACTTAATTTGCTGTGGACGCTGAGTCAATATATGAGATAGTTTAATAACTTAAATTATATTTCCACAATCGATTAAGCAAGTAAAAGAAGACGTTATTATTTTTTTTGTGTGAAGCATAGTTTCTCTAGATTGGCAACAAATCCACAATTCTGCTAAGTTTCAATTGTAAACAAATATGGCTGCTATTTAAACAAAAATTAGGCTTAGCCACACTTAAACAACTTTTAAATTGTTGATAATCCTACAACTATAACAAGGAGGTTACCTAAAGGCATGCAAACCTTAATCGGAAGATAAGAACAACCTAATTCAATCATTTTTAAAGAAAAAAAAAGCACAATTTATAAATATATAAGAATAAAGAAACTGAACTTACTGACCCGAGTAACAGAGTGGATGTATATATACATATATTTATATAATTTTGGTGCGGCCGATTGCGACTATAATAGGAGGTGCGCATCTACAATCATAGCACTCCTACATACAAAATTTCAACGTTCTGAGGCTACTTGTTTTTGAGTTATGTGAGATACATACATACGTATGTCCGTACGTACGCACAAACGGCAAGAAAAAATCTCTATAGAATCCATTTTAAATCAATTTTACAACTTTTTTGAGGGGAAAAGAGTCTTGTATTCTGTCGTTACGTACAGATGTCATGCTAAAACATCGTTAAATTGCTTTCGATGGTGGTGAAAACGGATATTTTCTTTGAAATTTGTTACCCGAAATATTCGCTATTACAATACTTCCTTTTTACTTCGTACAAGGAAGTAAAAAAGGTAAGGGCTATAAATTTCCTAAATAATAAATATAAACATAATATTAGTAATAAACTTTCCTTTTATAATTTATCTTTGATACGAGTGATGCAAGTAGACATGGAAATAATAATAACTCAAAAAGAATTTGAATAAAACAAAAGTAAAAGATGAACCCACACTCACAATTTGACCTAACAGTCAAATATTTAAGTCAAAAATGTTTTATACATAACTGTATATAAATCTAAAATAAAAAAGAAGACAAGGAGAGAAATATAGGATCTTAGAAAAGAGAAAGAAATTAACAGTATTTTTGTGAAATTACGGGGCATATACACACTTTCATATAGAAGAGTTTATTGTGTGTTTAGTTATTAGTAGTAACCACCACAGTAGTACACGAAAATTTTCAAAATGGTGGAACTCCAACAATCATTCGTTTAACTCCAACAATCATTCGTGGAACTCCAACAATCGTGGAACTCCAACAATCATTCGTTTAGTAAACTATGATCCGGTCATAGAACATACGGTGAAGCGTCCTAGGACTATTCATCACAATGCTAGATGGTGAAGAACGTTGTATATATGTATATATTCCTATTATACCCAAGAAATGTTTAATCAAGATTTATAAGTGTGTATTTTATCTCACAACTACTCAGAACTCAGTTTGTTTTGATCTTACTCTGAACTTTACTCGATTAATGTTGGACGTCGCTGATTGGCTCTGCCACTCACGTGATAACGTTGCCAGGACATAGAGACTTTTTCTGAAAGTATTTAATTTTATAGCTACTTTCATCTAAGACTGTATTTTTCTCGAATAGAGAAACTTATTCACTTTTGATTTTCACGAGAATTTCAAAGTTTTTATGCATTGAGGACTCATAATTACTCAAAATAATGCACTTTATGCGATTTCATCACGTGGTCTTACTCAGCCAATAGGACTGTGTACAGAGATAGACAGCTTTGAACATTGTGTGTTCATTGTATATATGTAAATACTCCTATTATATCCCAGCAATTTGTTTTTGATCAAGAATTGTACTGTATAAAAATTTACTTCTACCTTGCATCTTGCATTGCTACCACTTTTATCTACTCTGATTACGAACTTAGTTCAACCAGTGATGGACGTCGCTGATTGGCTCTGCCACTCACGTGACAACTTCGCTAGGATATACGGACTTTTAGCTAAGTTATTTATATTATTTAGCTTTTTCAGCTATGTCAGTATTTTTCTCAACTACTGTCAAGTGTCAACTTATGATTTTTACAAGAATTACCATAGTAACATGTATTGTGTATACAAAATTCACCAAAAATTGAGTTGCATATGCATCCTGGTCACATGATCTTGCTCAGCCAATGGGACTGTGTTCTGAGATCGGCTGCTTAAGTTTAACTCCTAAATACAGTTAGTATTGATGATTTGCAGAACTAAAGCTGTGTGCATATGTTCTTCATGTAGAAGATCTCACTCTCATCTAACACCTGGAATTGCCTTGTCTTCAATGATTCCTTGCCACTGCCAATGCCTAACTATACATGATATCAAAGCCATGCTGAGAGGGAATAAACTCCTACTCAGCAATGCTTTAAATCTATCAAATTGAGTTCAAATTGTTATATTAACATTGCCATATCATTGCTTTTATATTGATCGCTATAGCCAATATAAAATGCCTTTACTTAATCTAATTCAGAAATACATCCTACTTCACCCGATTAGGGTGTTGATGCACTTAGCATCATCTCTTTTTGGCTACATGCCTAAGTTTAATAGATTAGTAAAGACTCTAAGAAGTCGAAGCTAAAAACTAACTAATTGAAATGAAAATGAAAAATCATTCGTTTATTTCTTTAGCTTAACCAACAATTTCGTCAGTCTTGTATGCACACTATTTATTTTTTTTAAGTTTCAAGGGGTTTTGTCCCCAAACTGGGATTTGTTTTGCCTTAAAAAGTTTAAATATGTTGCTGTGGGATTTACGCGAAGCGAAAGAAATTTCGATGAAACTTCTACAAGAATATAGTATCTTTCGGCGAATTAGCTCAAGCTAAAGAAAAATGTCTTTTTGTTTTGTTTTATATTTCTAAAGGAGCACCATGAAATTTCTACTAGAATAAAATACAATCAAACCATCCATATGTAATAGTTTATTGACTGATTTCTGGAAAAAATTATTAATAAAATGTAAACTAAATTTCTTTGTATGTAATAACAGGTATTCAATGAATAATGCTTTCAAATTTTAAATTATTATTATTTCTTTCTTATAAAAATAGCCAAATTGTTTGCATTAATAGGTAAAAACTCTTTATTGAATTGTTATAAGTACTAACACGGTTAAAAATTTTAATATTCCTATTCAGTTCTCGACCCATGTAGCTCGGGACCTTGTCAAAATGATGGGGAATGCAAAGTACATAATGGGACTTACACATGCGAGTGCAAGACCGGGTATTTTGGAGAGAATTGCGAACGGGGTAAGTGATTAATAAGTTATTTTTTTAAGCAAAAATTTGTCTGTATTTGTGTAAAGAAAGAGTATGATGTTCTTCCAATCTTCACGGAATTTGATATGTACGGCATAAGGGATATAAAGAACTTAAAGTAAAAGTAACATGCCGAATGGAAATTCTTAGGTGATCAAACAATAGTAATCAGCACTAATCTTAAAAAAGATGGAGTACAAGTAGCCAAATTTATTAGAAAACATTCTCCTTAGATGAGCTAGAATTTTAGAGGCGTTCCAAATTCAAAAAAATCTTTCAGTTCCAGTTAATCGTCCAAACTTCAAAACTTCAATCCGAATTAAACCTCAGCTTTTAAAAAAATTACTTCATAGTTAGCTTGTTTTGTCATCGACAGATGGCGCCAGCAGCTATGTTCTCATTCTTTGCTGGATGTTTTTCAAATTTTCCAGTCTGCTGGATTTACTGATATCGCGTGAACACAAGATCCACTTTTGTAATTTTCCCTCTTGCAGCTGAAGAACCAGCAATTTACTAAATTTCGGCAGTAAAGTTTAGTGTACACAAGGCAAAATATGGGTATACACGTTCCGTCGACTTAAGGACGCTACGCGGCCAATCCAACTCCAGAACCAGGCCCAAGAGTTCAACCCTTGTCCTAGAATCTTGGAGAGGATTGACGCCATCGTCATAAGGCAGCACTGGTCGTCAAAATTTGTTACCTGCCAATCACATGGGCTGTCCGTCGCCCAAGAACATTACGCAGGAAATCCGGTGTGCCATCCCCAGCCAACTTCCCGGGACGCCACCCCCAGGCTACTAGAATCTTAAGCTCTAGGACCTAACATACCCACAGGCCGACCTATAAGCGATCTTTCTGTGTCTTTAGAACAGTCAGATTCGTTGTTTTTATATCTCCGTGGCCGAGATTGCCTAGATACAGATCCTAGCCAGTAGCTTCGCAGAGTTCTCTACGTAGACCTCTCGGGGGATGGGAAAATTGAGGTAAGTTCATTATTAGTCTGCTTTAATAAAAAATGCACAATATGTATTAAATAAAGTATTATTCTTTGTTTTAAAAGCTATTCAGTTCTCATTAGTTCTTAAATACGACCGTGTAGCAACGATTATTGCAGATTTTTTATATATAGGAAATATTTCACCCATACACTTTCTCTACTTAGATGTTCACACAGCTGACGAGTTTTTTGTGTCATGTTTGGTAACACCAGCTAGTGTTTCAAATGTTATGATCAACAAGTACGTAAGAGATTTCCATATAAGCGACATTTCGCCATATATTATCAATAGTGTCTCCTTGGATTAGTAAATCTATCATCGAAAGAAAGCAAAAACAATAAACAAAAATCCAAAAACAGAACAAAATAATGGCTAGGAAATGGAGAAAAATCACTTCAAATCAAAATTAGTTTCTTCACGAATGAGCAAATAATAGAATTTCCCATAAAAATGATAAAGATTGGTGTGATCTATTTCCCTTCCATAAAATATTTCCTGTTAAAACCTAAGTTAGTGCTGACTTATATTATTTTGCTACATTCAGTTATTTTGCTGACTTTATTTATTCAGTTATTTAATGACTTAAAAAGTTAAAAAGTGTTACGCTTTACAATAAAAAGTGTTTATGCATTTCTCTTTAATCAATATCTTTTCAAATAAATGTCCATTTTAATTTACAGAATGTGTTTGTAAGAGAGGATATTGTGTTATATCTGAGTATGGGGAGACAATATGTCAGTGCCCACCCGAATATGGGAATTATTCACCATCAGAATGCATAGGTATGTATAAATTATTGATATTCAGAAATTTAAATAAATAAAAATTTTTTTCATATGGTTTACATAAAAATAGTCATCAGTGGCTGTGAGAGATTTCCGCTTGGAATTTTCCTTTGAACAACCAATCATCAGACAGCTGTTTCACGCAGTGCAAGCGTAATGTTTGCATTGAAAGCTACCGACAGTTAATAGACTATAATTTCCAGATTTAGAAGTTGTATGCTTGATTTTAACAACTTGCGTTCGACTTGAATTTCCTCCTCTGTACTTTTAAATGAAATCTTGGAAGAAACCAAATGTTTGAAACAATTCTGTGAGAATTTTGGAACGGAAATATTTTTTTAATTTATTTTTGTACTGAACAGAATACTCAGTAAAAGATGATATTAAAGAAGTAGATGAAGAATTCTCAGTTCTTTACCGCGTGCCTTCCGAGTGTAATTCGATGTATACCCGAAGAGCATCAAAAGTTGAGAAGTTTCAAAGAAGCTCCGGTGAGATTTTTGTCGCTGTTTTTTTTTTTTTTTTCATGCTTCCGGCACCGCAATACGCCTAATGAATCTACGACAGAAATATTCACATTTTGAAGTATGACTGTTACATTTAAGATAAATACGTAAATTTATAACAATTTAAATTTTTTTTTAATTTGTTATTTTAGAAAATAATGGTTCTTTGGAATATATTACACTTTTAATTCTGACGACTCGTCATGGATTTCTAGGACGGAAGCCTGCTCAGTGGAGTATAGTAGTTGGATACAGTTTCGTTTTATTTTATTTTTAAGTTTTGGTTCCAATACTATTGGTTTAAAAATTTCAGTTGTATTCTTACCCTAAGGGCAAAAATACAACTGAAATTTGCACGTATGTGCTCCTCTGCCTTAACATCTGCCTGCAATAGTACATATGTGCTCATCTGCCTTAACATGAATCATACTACAGCTATAAATTTTCAAATGACACCCTACCTAAAAATTTGCTTTGACAATTTTACTACTTTTAGCACACAAACGGAAAATAGCCAAGTTAAATTGGACACTAGAGTGACTAAGCCAAACTTATTTTCTAAGATATGTATATATTTATAACCATATATATGTATGTATGCATTTATATGTAATGTATCTATATATTGCAGGAAGAATATATATAGAAACATTATTTAAAGTTAAAATATTTATCACTGGTTGGCATTCTAAGTATACTGCTATTAACACACGTGACATTTCTGTGGTGTGTTTTTTTAATGCCTCTCCAGACACATTACAAAAAAGATGCGTTTCTAGTTGACGTCATCTTAGTGCATCAAAAACAATAACTGCTAAAGCAGAATTGACAAACATACCGAACAAGCAACTAATGAACACTGAAAGATCATAGAAACCACGTGGTTGCTTGGCCCAAGCTAGAGCCAATAGTCAGATTAGAACCCTTTCTGTCATGCACAGGTATATGTTCGCATTACTTTTGATATTTTGGTGTGGGAAGCAATATCTGGCGCTAATAATAGCGTTTCTGAGAAAGCAGTTCGTGAAAAAAAGCATAAAATCATAAAAAAGTCAGTACAGCTACTCACCTGAGGTGCGGAACCAAAAGATGTCAAAATTTGGGGCTGAAATGTGAGCACAATTTGTTCCAGGAACACGCAAATATTTGTTTGGAACACGCAAATATGAATTTTTAAAAAAACGTTTTTTCGCTCCACCTTACCCTCCATAATAAACATAGATATAAATCAGCTTTCTTTAGGAAATCTATCACAAGGTCATTCTCTTTCTTCCGCATACATCCTTAAAGTCTTTTCTCATATCCAGAGATTTCTTTCAGACATAAAACATATTCCGAAAGATACAATATGATAAATGTAATTTATTTATTTTTTTCCAGTCGAAACGTGATTGCAGTCGTATGGCGTAAAGGACAATATGAACGCGTTACGTGTTTTAGCATCTTCTTATGCAAGGAGATGGATTCCTTTCAAAGAAGAACGAAATTTTATTTCTTTCTGTGCATAGTGTCCACTATTTCACTTGCAAAAAGAAATCCGCCCGAAATATTCCGGCTAGTCCAAAATGTCATTAGCTCTAACTTTACTCAAAATGTATTAGAAAGAAGTTTTTCTAACCGACACCATGTTTTCCTTTTTTTATAGACAGATTTTGGCTTGACTTTCGCTTATCATCGAAATATTCACACTTGTTGTAGTTGTTTTGTAAATTCATTGCTTTTGTCTGTCATTTAAATCAAATCTTTATTGTTTTCTATTTTAGAGACTTTTCAGCTATAACAATAGACGTCAGCTGCATATATTTAGAAAAATGTAGTAAAATTCCTTCTTTAAGTTATTATTTTTAAGAAAATTGTGAGATAAAATATTTTTAATTCTCATCAACTATTTGTTTTATGGGAATATTTCTTCCTTTTTCTTCACCTTATTAAAAATTTCAAATCTAAAATATTTTAGTCATGCTATGAGTAATAGCTGCCTACACATATCAGGTGCCTATGTATCTATCAGGTTTTAACGAAAGTTCCCTGCCACCGCATGTATCGTCTACTGAAACAGTTTGCGTTGGCATGTTTTACCATATTTTGCTAAACGATTTTTCGCATTTGAAAGAAACAGACTTGCTTTAGAAGATTGTGTTGTGAAATTTGTAAAAACAATAGCGTTATCATTAAGTACAAGAAATCTGAAATGGAACTATCACGCTATCAGATTAGAGCCATCGTTTACTTCCAGTTCTGTTGCAAAACTTCAACTACAGAATGTCACCAGCAGAATCTACGAACTACAGAATGTCACCAAATTAATCTACGAACTACAGAATGTCACCAAATGAACCTTATCTGTAATGGAACTATCACGCTACCAGATTAGAACCATCATTTACTTTCAGTTCTATTGCAAAACGTCAACTATAGAATGTCACCAAATCATGTGTACAGCTTTAGATACTAATGTTGTATCATATGACACTGTGAGGGTTGGCACCGAAAGTTCAAAAACAAGGACTATGAGATTCAAAAGGCATAGCGCTCTGGCCGGCTTACTCATGTCGATGAGGCCCGCCTGTGAGAACTTGCGGAAGAAGATAAGTGTGGAACCACTCGAGAGCTTGATTTTTCAAGCTCTCGATTGGTGCATTAGACGTTAGTGTGTCCCAAACATCCATGTCCATTAGTAGCGCTATGCATCGCATAAACTTGATCAATCAGTGGGTGCAACATCAGCTGAATCAAGCAGATAAGCACGGACGTTTTTGGGCCTGCACTAATCTGCTCGAATGTTAATGCAAGGACAAAATTCTAGACACGATTCTTACTTGCGATTAAAAGTGGCTTTACTTGAACAACAGAGGCTGTATTGGTTTATGCCTAGTGAGCCTGTCGACAGCGTCACAAAGCGCTATTTGACTAATAAAAAATCACGCTTTGTATTTGGCAGGATTGTCTGGTATTATTCACAAAGAGTATCTGCAAAAAAAAGCAAAAACTTTCGAGTACCAGGATGCCAGTCCATGTTGATGCTGCTATCAAGGAAAAACTTCTAACTGAGTTCCGGAGCAAAAAGATAATGTTCCATCGAGATAAAGCAAGACCACATGTGTCCGTATTCTACAACTGGACACTGTACGGACGTGAATGGGATTTTTTATCACACCTACCGTAGATCCCTGACATTTACATTTTTTCACAGCTGCAGCTTCACCACAGCTTTTTTTAAATTTATTACAATCGTTTTTTAGAGGAGAACGGAAAACATTCGTTACAG
>KK117207.1:83092-99575 GCA_000611955.2 Stegodyphus mimosarum
GTGTGTGTGTTAAATATATACATATATATATATATATATACATGTGTATATATATATATATGTATATTTTTTCCTTGAAAATTAGGCAGATAACTGTATTTGATTTTTTTTTTTCATTTACAGAATGCAAATGTGGTGAAGGCGCTAACTGTACATATGCTTATTTTGGCGGTAAAACCTGCATTTGTAAAGAAGGATATGGAGATAATAATGGAAAATGTGAAAGTAAGTTATATTGTACGCAATTGACGGAAAATCTAGTATTAATATTTAGACATAATAGGCAAAAGTAATCTAATCTTTGATAAAAATCTAAAGCTATGTTCTTCAGTCAGTAATTAGTAATAGCATATTGGAAAGGAACTAGTTTTCGTTTAGTATTTTAGGCTAATACATTCAAATCGGATTTAACGAATCGCATGAAACATTATCACTAGTGATAATGTTTTTATTAAACCGAGTAGTTAAATTGAAGATAATAAAAGAGACATACAAACATAAAACGAGGCTCAGACTATTTTCTTTTTGAAAATTTCAGTAACGTAAGGCATATTGCAACTTTTTGCATCTAATCTAAAGAATAGAACTTTTCAAAATTTATTTTACGCAGCTAATTATTGCTTACAAAAGAAATGTGATACAAATTTCATTTTCAAGTATTTATCAGACCTTTGTATTCTCTATTCTGCATTTCGTTATTCAATAAGAACTGTGTTGTTACCCTTAGTCGAAGAAAATTATTTACGAATTTGATTAACAGTATTTCTTGCTCCCTTCAGGAGACATTGAAAAACATTTCATATCATCCTCTCGAAAGTAGTTGCATATGATTGAACATGATAATAAATATACAGATTGTTTAGATAATTACGTGGAATATCGATAGAAGTCAAGCCACTGAACTACAGTTGATTTCTTAAAACTTATGGTCAATGCTATCGGCCAGTGACAAATGTTGATACTTTTACGCAGCCCGCCCAATATTGTTTAGTCGAACTTAAGCCCCATTCAGTTATTTGACTGCTGCAAGCGCATGTTTGTAGAACTGGTTATACAACTACTGCAATTACGAAGATAGTCGTTTCCATTTTGTGGAAAGGCTTGAGGAAACTTTACAAATTGCGAGGAACGGCAACTCTGCGAGGAAATTGCAATCGCAAGTCTGCGAGGAGTATTCTGGTCCCACATTTGAACACACCTTTACGGTGTGCTGCATTTCAGAGTTTAAACACCACATAAAGTGAGAAAACGTTTGAAAACACCTTTACGGTAAATTTACATTTGAAAACACCTTTACGGTGTGCTGAATTTCAAAGTTTAAAAACCACGTAAAGTGAGAAAAAGTTCTGTTACGGTTCACAGAATTAGTGTCTTGTTGGGGTAAGCGCATTCAATTAAATGAGAATTATGCTGAAAACCTGAGTTGTAACAGAGATGAAAATGAGAAAATATATACCTGAATCTCTAGAACATTAGAAACATCGTGCGAATTAGTATCATTTGATAGTATTCTATGTCATAAATCTCGAACAACGCAAGCATTTCTGTTGAACTTACATTTAAGATAAAGCTTTTTCATGCCATTAAAAAAAGAAAATATTGAAATGTAAAATTTTAGAAGGGGTTTATGGGCACCCTCAAAATATTGGGTGTGTGCTGAAGAATATTTAGCATAGCTCATTATAATGTGTTCCACAACAGAGAATGGTTCTCAAATATACTGTCATATAAATTTCGGAACTCTTTGAGTGATTATGCACTTTAATATCTAAGAATATACACAAGTGGAAGAAAACAACAGGGAAAACTATAAAAACCTCATGCACTTGAATGACTTTAAAGTCCAAATCATGGGACTTACACAAGAAATTTATTTTATCATATCTGACGTATCTTCAAATAGAAAACTCTCTGTTTTTGGAAAAAAAATTAAATAAGAAAATAGTGAATGTTTTTAATGTTTAATGTTTAAAACGTCTGTACGTGAATCTCATTATACAGAAAATAAATGTAAATGGCACATTATTATACATTATTAATTCCATATTTAATGACTCACGGTCAAGAACGGTCTAGAAATCATCATTCACATCGGCATTCAAATCCCAGTTCTGACTAGTTTATACCGTCGCTTAACAATAAAAACAGGGATGCAAGAAGCAATTACTATTACGAAAAAATTACCAATTTTCATTAAGAAAATGATGAACATTTCAAAGTTCAACTTGATAAAGTAATTTTGATTTCTTAAAATTTAATTACGTCTTTAGATGTATAATCCATATTCTAAATGATGAACACTATTTTGATTCTTATGCTGGGAAGTATGAGAGAGGAATAAATACAATAAACATATAAATGATAAATTTTCATCTTTAATGCATTCTTAAGATTTAACTCAACTACAACAAACGCCCAAATTTGATACTATAGGTAATGAATTCCTTAGAAAGTTATTACATCAGAAAAAAAAAACACTCATATCAAGAGTTTGCATCAAAATTTGGAACCGAACGTTATTGTACATACGGCTTATTTTGACTGGTAAGGTAGTATATATACTTCCTAGAATGTTCTGTGATTTCTTCAAGAAAGTATACATACTTGCACCTTAAAATATGTTAGAAAAAACAAGATAATATATTTAAAGTACCTAAATCCAGGTATAAAGCGTCAAAGGCATTTTAGCATGAAATTATAAAAATACTACTTTCTCATGTCAATTTTGGGATATCTGAGATTCCTTAGCAAAACCTCCTGAAGACTGGAGGGTTAAAATTTAACTTACATTTGCTTTTCCTTTATCCAGTATAGAGTCCCACTCTTTTAGGTAGCATGCACAAATCAAGACTCTAACAGACTTAAACGAATTTTCCTTATTTATAGATAAACAGCAGAAACGTAAGAAAACTGTAAATGACCCTTTTACTCAGAACTCGATAAATGAAGAGAAGGCACCTCTTATGCTTACAAACCAGCCAACATTTATGGAGCAACTCAAAAGAAAGGAATTTCAAATTAAATCTTAAATTAGTCCAGAGGCTGTACAGAAATAATTTGTTCGCAAGTTCGCTCAAATGTACACCAGCGTAACAGGCACTATTGAAGAGAATAAAGCAATGAGGAATACAGAACGCTATCTTATAATTTCAACAAGTAAGGTGGCGTTCAACAGGCGAAATACGCTCTATCTGAGCGATCTCCTTTTAAATACTATCTTTATCTACCTTATGTAAATTTGCTCAAGCTAAAATTTGCATTCTGGCAGGGAAACGGAACGAGAAAAATGACAAAAAGGATACTTAATATAAAATAACTAGTTAATTTAAAAGAAATAAGTACTCCTTCGGTAGCTTAATGAAGTAATCCTGAATCTCGTTTAACGAGATTCAGGATTACTTCATTAAGCTACCGAACACTTTATTAAGCTACCGAAGGAGATGCACTTGCATGAACCATCATCAGGGGGTTTATGAAAAGCTATATGTAAGATATTAGCTCATTAGTTCTTTCCAAAAGATAGTCCTGGAAAGTAGTAAACGACAACATCACTCTAACCAGCGACTTTGCTAATTCAAATGTTATCAAATTCAGTAGTTCCGAGAAATGTCAGGATGTTGACTTACGAATCAGTTTTTTAGTAACAAACGATAGATAGTAACTCCACATAGCATCACAGAAACAGGAACTCGAAATGGAATCCATAAAAATACTCTTGAAATAATCTTCTCTTAAAAATAAGCTGACTCCAGCATTCCTCGGCGTATCATTCATCGGAAAGGTAATTCTGAAACATCAGCTCTTCTCAAATAATAGCTTGGACTACAAATCATTTTTTCAAATCCCAATTTTTTGTACTCGTTTCTTCTCTTCCTCACCTTTTTAAATGATTCGCATAATTTTCATTTCTTTTTCGTCATCACGCCACAATGTCGCCAGAATGACTCTCTGACTTTCTTTCTCTGTTTTCCCCTCATTAGGTAATATTTTCGTTACTAACCCGACTGTCTAATTATTAACTAAAACTATGATTTAATGACATTGTGCCTAATATGATCTTACATTGGTTGAGGAATAAGGCACATCACTTTCTCCAAGGTCAGTTAGAAGCGCGGAGGAAATTGCTATTATGCAACACGTTTTTCCTTCATCATCCCGAGAAAGGATCCATCATTGCGCTAGATTTGACAATTCAGCCCCAAAACATGAAGTCACTTTGGTCGAACGTTTTGTGTCCTCACTTCCTCCAGTTCAAACTACTGATAGATTTAGGGTTAAAATAACACGCCGAACGAAATTGAGAAGTCAAACAATAAAAATCGGCATTATATTTGCAAGTTTTTACAGGACTAGTTTCGATGGGTTTACCGAACCGGCTTCCTCAGCTGCCAAAGTGAAAATGAAGGAAATAAGATATAGTGAAAGGATAGGAGTGGCTGGACAGGAGTTAGTCGACTAGCGTCATCTCTTGATGAAAGAAGAAATCTAAAACACAATTTCCTTAAAGGCTGAAGGTAAAGATGGATTGGAATCAAGGTCCTTAACTAGAACAGAAAAATTTTTGATTGTGAAACTCCTCTAGACATCTAATTCTCCAATGTAAAGTGTTCTTTGAATAGTTTTGGTTGCAGAAAAATGGAAAGTGGAATTTTTGGACCAACAATGCTGGGCAACAAAGGATTTCTGTGTTTCCTTCCTGTCTGACTTCCTTTCGCGTTAAAGAACATGAGGCATATGTTAGGAAAAAGACTTAACTCCTGTCTAGCCATTCTTGCATCAAATTCAGCAATTATTTTTTCACTGTATCTCATCTCGTTTATTTGTACTTTGGCAGTTGAGGATGATGGTTCGGTAAAATCATCGAAACCAGACCTGTCAAAATTCACAAACATAACGCTGATTTTTGCTGTTTGACTTTTAAATTAATGCGCATAGGGTCATAGTTCAGATAGTAATACTTCCAGTATACCGGTCCAGTTCCTTTTGGCTACACTAAACATGACAGCCATTCGAACGTAAAAGGACTGTTTTTGAAGATGAAGTTAGTGGGAAACAATCTATTGCTATTCACGTATGAAGCCACACCTCCTGAGGACTTCGTGCTGTGGCAGTTTAAAAGTATACCCTGTCTGCCCATACTATTATCAATATAAAATGCAGGATAAAATTGAGAGTGCTCATTAAAATAATACATAATTCATTGTTTAATGAGGTGAAATTCGTCGCTACGGCACAGGATATAACAAATAATGAATGTTGATTTTGGAAAGTAGAAAAGCATTCGAATTCTGAAAAGACTGCGTAATTTTAATGCAAAACACCATGATAAATTACAGTACATAAATTAGTTAGAATATTAATTTATTCACATATTTATTTCCTAGAATTATTTCTATCTATTACATCTATAAGACTAAAGCACGTGTAATTCTTTTTAAAAATATTCATTCTTATAATTTGTTAAATAAAGTTTAACTCTATTTAAAGTTCAACTCTCATTTAAAGTCTCCTAAAGCGGCATATATTAAAATACGAAACTACACTGAGCTTGCTGCATTAACAAAAGTTTGCTATGTTATACGATTTCTATGCAATTCTGATCTGAGAACTATTATGTGTACCTCTGTCTACTCATAGTGTGCTACTGTGGACCAAATACCGGCTGTAAATTCGATAAATATGGTAGGAAGACCTGTTTCTGTCTAGAAGGATACATAGAAAAGGACGGAAAATGTAAAGGTAAGAGAAGTTTAACATAAAATTCCTGCCTTTAAATGTTTATCTTAACAGCTGCGTCAAATATATTTTTATCAACAGAAGTAAACATATATTAAAATAAGGTGTATTTCAATTATTATGTATTTAAATTCACTGTACTAAATATTTTATATAAGTAAATACTTTTAAGGAAATAATTTATGAAAGATCTGAAACAGATTTTGTTAAAGGAAGTTTCACATCTTTGTAAAATAAAAAGTATTGCTAATTAAGAAAACAATTTATTGCATGCGAATCCTGTTAAATAATTGCAAACTAAATCTTGGAAAATTAGACGATATAATATCGTAACAATATTTCACCATTTAACTGCCAATTTGAAGAAAGTTTTTCAAGCACTAATTTTTCATTCTGTTCCTTGCCAGTTTGAAGAGACCATTTTAAGCACTATTTTCCATTCTGTGTCTTTAAATTCTGAAAGGCTTATTCTTAAGCTAATGAAGCTATCGTTCAGCCTAACTTAAAATTCTTTCAGCTGATAACCTGAAATTTAAGTATCAGCAAACTCACATTCCATTAAAATCTTACTTTTTTATTAGTTTTACTTTAAACAATATAAATCTCACTAATTTAAATCTTACTAAACTTACTAAATTATTAAATTTTACTTTTTTAAATTCTGAAATATTTTCGTAACTTAAAAGATAATCCTTTTGAAGAATAAAGCCATAATCCGAAGTTTTCAGGTTGAAATTTACTTTTCCAATTGAAAATTTTAACTTTTTTTTAAATTAACAATAAAACTTCATGCAATGTAAAAGACGACATGGTGTGATCAAGTCACATAACTTTATAAAAATAAATTTTTGTTCCTTTAGAGTTTCGAATGTATTATTTATTTATACTGTAGTGTATTTCTCTTTTCTTTCCAGATTTCTGCATCCCCAATCCATGTCAAAACGGAGGTAAATGTAAAATGGTGGACGGTGATTACGACTGCACATGCAAATTTCCCTATTCGGGAAGAAACTGTGAAAAAGGTATTTTAATTTGCAGCAATATTTTCTGAAATGTGATTCATTCTCGTTCCAAATGGACGTCTTGAAAACACCCTGTTCATAACCAACCGTTCTATCTTAGATATGTTGAATGTAAATTCAAATTACAGTAATCAAGCTGCAGTTAATACACTCACGTTTGTGAAAATTGCAACACCATGAAGGACTTACGCGAGTGAGCTAAAATTTTCAGGAAATGCAAAGTAGCGCATGATATGCAAATGATTAGAATTGCAAATCCGTAGCGCATGCGTATGCTGAGCAGCGCCCTCTGAACGGCTGATGGATCCGAATAAATAGACGGCTGTAACGAGGCGTGTATGGTTATCGGTGGTTATCTGCTAGTGGTAAACGTTAACTCAATCTGTACTTATGCCTCGTCGACGAAAGAGAGCGAGATTTGAACAACTTACAGAGTTTGAACGAGGGAGAATCATCGGCCTTCGTGAAGCTGGATTGTCGTATCGTGCAGTAGCCTCTCGTGTGCAGCGTAACAGCAGCACAGTGATGCGCGTTTGGAAGCAGTGGACGGACGAGTGTCGGACAACTCGGAAATCCGGGAGTGGACCCCGAAATGTGACGTCAGCTCGCGATGATAGACACCTGGTCCGCATGGCGCGGACGGACCGTACAGCTTCCTCTAGACAATTGGCAGCACTGTGGTCAATAGCTACAGGTGTTTCATTGTGTGCTTCATCAATTCGTAGACGTCTGCTGCAGTGTGGACTGCGCGCACGGACTCCTTTATACAGGATCCCCCTAACGCACGACCATCGCCGCCTGCGGCTACAATGGGCCAATCAGCATAGAGACTGGCGTGCTGATTGGCAGCATGTCGTGTTTTCTGACGAATCCCGCTTTAATTTGTGGTACCATGATGGCCGCATTCGTGTCAGACGCTATGCCGGTGAACGCCACCTTCCGGAGTGCATTATCGAACGCCACAGTGGACGAACACCCGGAGTTATGGTCTGGGGCGCCATAGCATATCATAGACGATCTCAATTGCTACGAATTGTGGGCAATCTGAACAGCAACCGGTATATCCGTGAAGTTCTACAGCCCGAAGCTGTTCCCTTCCTTCAAAGCTTGCCAGGCGCTGTATTTCAACAGGACAATGCCCGCCCTCATACTGCTCGGATTGTTAAATCCTTCTTTGCAGCGCAGCAGGTACAGCTTCTTCCTTGGCCTGCGTGTTCCCCGGATATGTCGCCAATTGAACATGTGTGGGATGTCATTGGTCGGCGTCTTGCTCGTGATCCTCGTCCTGTTGCGTCTGCAGACGAACTTTGGGTACGCGTACAAACGATATGGAATGCTCTTCCTCAGTCAGACATTCAAACTTTGTTTGACTCCATGCCACGTCGTGTAGCAGCACTTATTGCGGCGCGTGGTGGCCGCACAAAATACTGATTCTGATCTCTTGTTCTTGTTTGTTTGCTTTGAACATTTAATCATTTATTTGTACCACTACCACTCAACTGTGTATTAAATTGCATTCAATTATGACGATTCCTTCTTGGTGTTGCAATTTTCACAAACGTGAGTGTATTTTGCGTCTTCTCTGCGTTGTGTAGACGTCGTAAAAGTTACCACGACCACTTTGCAATCTCTCGGACTAGTTTGCAACGTCTTTGTTACGTCACTTTGACCTTGACGTACTTCATAAAATGACTAAAGAACTAAATGCCCAGGAGAATGCATCAATAGAAAAATTGATATTTTAAGTTTAACATTGAATGGAGATTATTAATGATTTTTACACTGTATGAAAATGGAAGATTGGAGCATTTACAGGAAATCGTCCCAGTAAAGAAAAACATAAATATTCTCACATCCTTATGACTTCACAAACATCTTTTAACACGTTAAACTTCTTTTGATGTCATGAAGGCCTATTAGCACTTCTTACAAAAAGAAAATTATGTCAAAAAATATGCATCTGTCGGTGCAGAAAGATGACATCCCACATATATATAGTATATTGTAAAAGGGGTTTTAGTTTGCCAAAAGCTTTGCATGGAAGGCTACGAGTACAAATTTCCCGCATTTAACTATTCTAGTCCATTACTGCTTTAGCGGCCATATCCAAGTGCCCATGTCATATCCATTACGTCCAGAAAAAGTGTGTATTTATTAATATATATTTTTATATTTAGATCCCCCAAACATGTTTTTTTGTATTTAGATCCCATGAATTTAAAAATAATCCCCTGCTGCTCATTTGAAGATAGGTTTCAAACATTAGTCATTTTAATACAGCAATAATAGTCAATATATATAATTGTTTGTAAAAACAAAAAATTGGCTTATGGAGAATCAATCGGTGTTACTTCAAACGAAAGCACAAATGTTGTAAATGTGTTGTTACGTTATGCCTATCCCTAATTGAACATAAATGGCTCTACTTGGCAACGGTTTCAGGATGGAAGGAATAATATGCATGCACAGTACATTTTTTTTATTTTGGACATGTGTAGTGTTCCTTTAGAAGTCCTAAAACAGTTTCCTATGATATTTCTGTTGTCACCTGTGGAAAACTACAACAGAAAAACGTGTAGGTGAAACAAATGTTACCTTAGAAGCTTTTCGCATAATCCAAAATTGTGATAATACGAAATTTTCATCACTGATGGGAATAGATACGGAAATTATGTAAACAATGAGAGAGCTGCACATTCTCATTTCCTGAATCCCTGAACTTTATCTCAACAAGTAAGATTTTAAAGCACTATCTTTGTACCGGTACTTCCTTGCCAAACTTCATGCTCGCTAGTTTTGCATTTTGAAATTTATTATATAAGTTACTTGCATTTAAATAATGAATTTCAAATTACTGCGTATTTACAGTACCGTTTTGCCAGTAGCTTGGCAGAGTTCTCTACGTCGACTCCCGGGGGGAGGGAATCTGATCACAAAGTAACTTGAAAAAAATAGCCCTGACCGTCGTAGCGCGGAAAGCGAAAAACACATAGACTTTTCGCACTATAAGTGCAAAGAGACATGCCCTCTCTATATCCTTCTTCTACCCTTACAGAAGAAGAATAGAACATGTATTGCAGTTGCGGTTAGTATAATCTGTACCGAGAACATAGCTGCATCTTGTTTCCTCTCCTGATTGTTGTCCGTTATTTTATCTATTCGAAACTCATTATCTCTACAACTTAGATAATATTGTATTATTAATTCTGCCTGATTAGTAACCATGGCGACAATATCTTATTGAAGGAAAACTTAAACAGCGCCTTTACAGTATCAAAACAAAATCTAGAATTTCTCTTTAAACTGCAGTTTCTTATGCAGAGGCGAATAGGGCTCTTTTTTGCTTCAAATTGACATAGAATGCAATAGTTTTGGGGCCAAAAAAATTCCTCTTCGTTAATGACGGAAAGAATAACATAGTAAATTCATACTGCGTTAAATCAGCGATGATTTAACTCTTTATCAGCCATTAAGCCTACTTTTATAAATAAAACATTCTGGAGCAGTGGTCTTTGTTGCTATGTAAGACTGTTATTTTTAAACAATTCTCAGGCAATTTCAAAAGATATCGGAAATATCAAATTTATGACAATCACAATGTTTTTTTTCCATTGATCTAGATTGCGAGTGCGAAAATGGTATGTGCGTTGAGGACCAGTTCGGAAATGCAGTCTGTCAGTGTCCGCCTGGATTTGGTCTCTATTTAAATAAAATATGCAAAGGTATGTACAACTGAATACACTTTATGTATTGCGCATTTTATAGCGAAATATTTTTAGTGGGATTCTTTTTGCTTCGGTTAGTATATGCATCGATTATAAGATTAAAAATGTTCACATTATTACTATAGTTAATCATTTCTTATTAGTATCCGTTATCTTAATTTACATTAAAATTCACAAAATGATACTTTTATTGTTAGAATGGCATTCATAGACACTTCCGAATTTTGTTTTTAAAAACAAGTATGCATGCGTCTGACAGTAAGTATATCAGTAAAATAAATTCTGTTTTAGCGCACAAATTTCTCAAATGAGCAATATATATTTTCAAATCTCATTTAATAGGAACTTCAGATGAGAGCTTTAGCAGCTGTTTGAATTAAAAATTGTTAGTGCATGGAAATATTCGAAACACATTTTTAGAGATACTCAGCACCTGAAATTATTTGCAAGAAAGTAAAATTTAGAAACAGGTAAAGGATGCCGAGTGTAATAAAATATAAAATCTGGAAATGGGCATCAATCTTGGAAAAGAAACAAGGACGTATATTCTAATTTTTATTTTGAAACTGAGTTCGATGTGCAAAACTTCTGTGCATGATTATTCTGAAATGCAAATTCTATACCAAAATTTCATCAAGAGAAAAAATCTTATGCGGACATCACATGATTTTCTTGTACGGCATATTAAATTATACATATTTTTGCTCTATTTCATTCACACTTATTTCCTCGAATTTCATTAGAAATATATTTCTCATTCATTTAATTCAGGTCTCCCTTCACACCAAGCCAAAAATACATAAAAACTTGAAATACCTTAATTAAATTTGTGAAACACAGAAAAGCATAAAACACCAAATGCAGTTTAAAATGTTTTTACAATTAAAATTACAGATTCACTACTATACCAAGAGTTTCAAATGTAAAGCAAATGCCTCATTAGGCTTAATCCATACTATTAAGGTTTAAATTGTTAACAATTCTACAATTATTGCGCACAGATTAACTAAAAGCATATAATCCTTAACCGGAACATAAGAACAACATAATTGAATTACTTTTAAAGCTAAAAATGCACAATTTACCAGCATATAAGAATAGAAACCTGAGCTCAACGATCCGGGTAACAGAGTGGGTATATATGTAAAATATAAAAATTAAGATGCCTTTGCTCTACGCGGACAGATAACTCTAATTAACTTTCCGCAATTTCAGGATCTTCCCCATAGAATAGTACTTTCGAGAACACTCTGGCATGTTATGTAACCGCCACTATAAATAGCTGTACGCGACATTTTCGTCAGATTGCTGCCCGCTAATGCTGCTATTAAACTCTGAGCTGCTCTTCTTTCCTTTGTTTGTATACGCCGAATCTTAAATTTAATACTATTTAATTCAACTCATTATTGGATAGGTAAATTGGAGTTTTTCGTTTAAAAGAGAAAATGTTCGGCCATTTGAATTGAATAAAAATAATATGGAGCGTTAAATTCTTCAGTCTCGTTATTTTTCTAACCTTGCTACTCTGCCATTGCGACTGTGTTAAGAAACCATCATACATATACATTGCTCGACACTGAAAATGGAACACCAAGAAGGAGTGGTCAGAAAGTGATGAAATTTGATAAAAAGACAGACAGAGCAAGCAGCAATAAGTAAGCTATGTTTCAAAATGATAGTCAGAATAAAGAGTGGGAACGGCTTTGGCTCAGTAGGATGTAGGACCACCGCGGACAGCGATGCACGAGGAAACACATCTAGGCATAGAGTCAATAAGAGTGCGGATGGTGTCCTGAGGGATGGTTCTACATTCCGTTTCAACATTTACCACAGTTCGTCTTTTGAACGAGGAAGGGACAGAGTCTGCAAACGGTGTCCAATCACATCTCACACATGTTCGATTGGTGACAGGTCAGGAAAGTACTGTGGCCAGGGAAGCATCTGTATACCTTGCAGAGCATGTTGGCAGATGCGAGCACTGTGTGTTCGGACGTTATCCTGTTGAAAAGTTGCATTAGGCAGCCCCTGAAGGTACGGGATTGCCACCGGCTGCAGTACATTATCCAAGCATCGTTGGGCCGTCATACTGTCCTGAAAATGAACTAGAGGTGACCTGGAATCGTAGGCAGTAGCGCACCAAACCATTATGCCACGCTGTCGCGCGGTGGGGCGTTCCACAGTTACTGCCGGATTAGATCTGTCTCCACGTCGATGCCACACACGTATGCAGCGACTTTCACTGAATAAACAGAAGCGTGATTCATCTGAGAACACGATGTTTCGGCATTCTGTCATCCACATCGCTCCAGTCCGGCACCATTCTAAACGTTGGCGTGTATGCTGTGGGGTCAATGGCAGTCTTCTTAACGGATGCTGTGAGTGCAGGCGACGTTCAACCAATCGACGGGAATGGCTCTCGTCGACATGGAAACATTCAGGGTATGTGGAAATGCTGCAAATGCTGCCTGCTTGTCAGGGATACGTCGATCCACGTGTGCTGACATCACTTTCGCTGCACCTGCACCCCTCCTTCCACATTCCCTTGTTCCAACCATGTTCGCCATAGCCGATGCACCGTGCTCGCATCCATGTGGGTATCAGCTGCGATTTGACGTAAGGACAAAGCCGCCCTTCTCATTCCGATCACCATACTCCTCGTAAAATTGTCTATCTGCTGTAAGTGCCTTCGTTGACGGCAGCCTGGCATTCTTTCCTATTACATGTATCCTCCGGGACAAAAACCAACTTACTTCGATAATTTGTCTGGCGGAAATAACGACAAGAATATTGCCTATTCTGCACGTTCCTTCCCTTATATCTTAGTTCGAGTGCGTCGGAGAGCTGCGTATTTCACATCATTCGCATAACTCAGTGACGTGCGTCTATTCTCAAATTTGCATAAATGTCTTACCACTACTTCTTGGTGTTGCATTTTCAATGTCGAGCAGTGTATATATACGTTTGAGGCGGCCGACTGCAACTAGCTCAGCAGTGGTAATTATAATTAAATGTGCAGAAGGCCGAACGAGCTGGTGGTTCTGAAATTTTCTGTATTTTATTTCAGAACCACCAGCTCGTTCGGTTTTCTGCACATTTAATTATAATTACCACTGCTGAGGTAAAGACTTTAATTTGTAAATATTGCATATATCTTCTTTTATTTTATACTCTAGTGAGCATCTGCTCCATTTAAGATTAACATAAAAAAAACTATTATTAATTTAATGTAAGCTATTTTTTGTATACATATTTTTAGAAACCTACTAATGATATTCGATGAGGGGTAGGGCCTTCGGCCCAGGCACCCTGGTGCCAGCACCATGCGACCATGCGACTGCAACTAAAACTGGAGTTGCAGAAGTACATGCTATAGCAATCTCGGTTACAAAATTTAAATGCACTATGACTAATCATTTTGAATTATGAGAGATAAATACATGCGTACACACGTCACAAAAATATTCTCTCATTAATACATTCTAAATCCATTTTACTAACCGTTATGGAAAAAAAAGAGTCATTTATTCTGTCCATACGTATAGATGTTGAACAAAACTATCATTCATATGGATTCAAGTGCGGTCAAGATGGATATTTTCTTTGAAATATGATATCAAAAATTGTTAGCTTTTACAATATTTCCTTTTCTTCGTACAAGGAAATAAAAGCAAATGAAAAGGAGGTAATTCAGTTATTATTCAGTTAACATTTTTAAAATAAAAAAATTTATAAACATATTTTTGTGGAATAGAATAAATTTTCTTCTCTTAAATACTTCAACCATTTTCTAATTAAAAAGTTTAAAACTGAAATGATACTTAAACAATTCTGACTTCATTATGTTGTGAATATTCAAGAACTATTCAAAGTTTCTTAAATACGTCTTTTTAAACCATGAAATAAATTATTGCAGAAATTAGAGGGATAGGTTACTTTTTAGAATTATTTTAGAATTTTTCTTAGAATTATATTATTCATGATTTTAATGCTGTTGGCTGTTGTACAACAAGTAAATTTATTAAAATACATGGACAAATTTCTTGCACTTAATGTTTACTTTGCTATTCAAAAGAGATATAAATCATCGTGATTTACATAACAAAAATAAATTTACATAAACAGTTAAATATTAAGTAATAGTAATAAAGCAGTGAGAAGATTCGTTTCAATAATCTCTCATTTTAATATATTTCTATCAAATATTTGCATTTGTAGTTGTATATATAGTATTAAAATTACATAAAAGTATGCGTTATATAAAATAAAGCAAATATTTAACATAATAAAAATTATGTAATCGTAAAATAATTATTATGTAAATTAATTATAGAAAATCTTAATACATTAAAAAAACTCTTATAATGTTTTCATAAATGTAACGCGGACAATTTAAAAATAAAATTTAAACAATGATATGATTTTATCTTAATTAATGATTTAATAAACACTCACAATGATATCCACAGTCTTTAACTATGTGTTTTTGTTAAAGGAAGTTTGCCGATAAAGCATACTTTTCACAGAAATGGTAATATAAATAGCTACAAAGTTAAGAAAATAAAAATATTGGAAAGATTTCAGATTTTAATTCCAAATACGGCAACATATTATAGCACATTATTAGAAAATAATATTATGATTTCTGGAGTTATCATTTTGTAAATTCTTTCATAAGAAATTTACGTTTACCATTCGTTTCTCATGTCATCTATAAAAAGAGTTAATTTATACTTAGAAAGCGAACTTTTCCCGAAATAGTTAACACATACTATATCGCTTTTTAATGATACCTTTAAACTCTTTAATGAAATATTATAAGGTATTTCTCCCCCCTTCTTCGCATGCCCTCGTGGTCAATTCCTTCGTGGTGTACTGGTCAGCAAGTTCGACGCGTAACCGAGAGGTCCGTGGTTCGATATCTGGCGAAGGCGTTGCTCATTTTTCATCTCACTTGCCTCCATATAAATACCTAATGTCCCTGTTCGGGCGCCAATATTGAGACATTAGGTTATTTCGAAGCAAGAGAAATGATAGTTTGAGCAACGCCTTCGCCGGATATCGAACCACGGACCTCTCGGTTACGCGTCGAGCATGCTGACCTCTTCAACACGAAGGCATGCGAAGAAGGCGGGAAAAATACCTTATAATATATTCGAAGTGGTAATAAAAGAATTTTCTATTTGCGTATAAGTTCTTACATCATTGTTTTCTTCTGTCGGCGGGGAGGGAGAGATCAAGCTCACTAGCATATTTTAACTGCCAATCATTGTGTTGCCATTGTTGATTCTGCTTTAGTGTCCCAAACATTTGTAGAGACTGGTTATTTTTCTGTCAAGAACTTGAAAAAATGAGCCGTGTCCTCGCCTGAGCTCGAACCACGAACCTCTCGAATATGCGCCGAACATGCTGACCATTACACCACGAAGGCATGAGAAAAAAGCTAGAGAAATACCTTAAAAACTTCCCCATTTAAAGGGCGACTAGGGATTAGGGGCGACTGGGAATTTCAAATCCTGGTGGTGGAGAAGCATCATCCACCACCCCTTTAGTTCGGGCGCTACTGTAGAGACATTAGGTATTTTTTGAAAAACAGGAGAGATGAAAAATGAGCTATGCCTTCCCCGAGACTCAAACCATGGACCTGTCGAATACGCGTCGAGCGGGCTGACCACTGCTCCACGAAGACATGCGAAGAAGGCGGAAGAAATACTTTGTACATTAATCAAACTTTGAATCTAGTTACCTGCTTGCCAAGAAACATATAATATATTTTAAGATGTCCCTATACTATCCATTCTTAATGATCGTGTTTACACTTTCAATAAATTGTTTCTCAGTCTTCCCTATTACAGTATTATGTTTCTTTATACGTATAGCAATATGCTTAATACTGTATGTTCAATATGTGTTCCTGATATGGAACACATATTGAACAATGTTTCTCAGTCTGTACATATAAAAGATATAAATAAATATATATATAGTATATATATATATAAA
>KK117207.1:99592-116678 GCA_000611955.2 Stegodyphus mimosarum
GTATATATAATAATACTGTAATAGGGAAGTATTATGTTTCTTTATATGTATAGCAATATGCTTAATACTGTATGTTCAATATGTGTTCCTGATATGGTTAAAAACCGATTTAAATTTCTTTTGAGTAATTCAGAAAGCTGAAACTGCTTAAAATCTTTGGTTTGTTATTACGTTTGTTATAAATTCTTAAATTATTACTTACGAATTCAGTTTTACTAGTAATATTTATTTGTAATTAATTAAAATTTTTCAAAATTTTGCACTGTAATTACTGTAATAATATTTTAATGTATTTACTATCCTATTTAGTATGTATTACTTTAAGAAATTAGCTTACGCAAAAATGATCAATACAATAAGCTTTTTAACACCATTTTTAATTTACATTCCAGACGTAAACCAAGAACCGCTAAATCTTCGAAATAATTCTCGCTTTACGCCTGTGGTACTTTAGTTTAAATATTTTTGAATGTAGATATATGAAGGCTTTTGCAAAATGTACTTGTAGCCTTTTCTTATTTGTGACATAATATAATTAGCTGAATATCATATTAAAATATGCCGAAAAGTCCCTGAAGGACTATTGTTTTCGTTTTGCGTCGGAAGCATTAAAAGTCTGAATCACTTTTCAAACTATTGCCACTAAATAATGCTTTGTGTTATATTTAAAGAAATTGAACAATGAAAGAATCTGCACAACTGTATGCATATTTCTCCAAATGTGATCAAACAACGGTACATAGAGGCATCCATTTTTGAATAACATATATTTCCACCCGAAAATGCGCATCTGGAAGCCCAAATTTGGAATTTGGAATTTTTTTTTATTATCGATTTCATATTTTATAAAACTTTAACGAATTTTTGATGAACGAACTCAAACGATTTAAAAGCAAGCAATAGCAGACTACGGGAAAAAATATCTCCAGCGCGGAACTGTGTATCGGAAATTCTAAAGATACACACAGTTTCAGAATTATTTTGCGATATTTCTCTTGAACTGAATTTTATGGTTGAAGTGCAAAGAACATGATATTAAATAAATAAAGGTAACACACATAATGTTAAAAACATGTCCCTTTGGACGTAATTTAAACATGAAACCTTTCAGATTTTCTTCTTTTTAGTTCAAAGGGGCTTTGTCCCTAAAGGACTATTGTTTTCGTTTTGCGGTTTTGCGTCGGAAACGTTAAAAGTCGGAATCTCTTTTCAAACTGTTGCCACCAAATAATGCAGCTCTGTATTATATTTAAAGAAATTGAATAATGAAGAATCTGCATAAATGTATATATATTTCTCAAAATGTGGTAAAACAACGGTACTTAGAGCCCTCCAATTTTGATTTACATACGTCTCCACCCGAATATGCGCATCTGGAAGCCCAAATTTGGAATTTGTTTTATTATCAGTCTCATATTTTATGAAATTCTAAAGAATTTTTGATGAACAAACTCAAACGATTTAAAAGCGAGCCATGGCAACACTCTATGGGGAAAAATAACCTTTTTATCCCCAGCGCGTGGAACTGTGTATCGGAAACTAAAGATATGCTGATTTTAAAATTACTTTGCGATATTGCTGTTGAACTGAATTTCATGGTTTAAGTGCACGATATTTAATAATTAAAGGTAACACACAAAATGTTATAAAAAAACCTTTGGACGTAACTTAAAATGTGAAACCTTTCAGATTTTTTTTTATTTAAAATTTATATGTGTTCATTTGCAGCATGCGAATGTGGAGGCGGAGCGAGCTGTGAATTTAGTGGATCGGGATCTTCTACTGTCAAGAATTGCATCTGTAAAGAAGGATATAAGAGGGTCATGGATATATGCAAGGGTACACGTACTTAAGTACTTTTACAATGCATAAATTTTAAATATAATAAATATTGCAAATAAAGCAATTTATTTATTTATTTGCATCTGTTTCCATAAATTATATGAATTATAAGTTTATAATTTAGACTAAAAAAGAAATGTACATTAACAAAAAAATTGAAACGTATTACAATATCATAAATATTTATAACACTCTACTTCGTTTCTATATTATACGTGCTTCGAAGAATTTGAATTTACTTTAAATCTTTTCAATGAATTCTTTCTGATACTTCTGTAGTATTCTTGTTCCATTGCAGAACCAGAACATTGAGCATGATGTAAGTACCACTTTACTAATTAGTTTGCTAGCACTCCTGATTGCCAGCATAGTAGACTTTCTGGTTGATAACCTGAAATATAACCTGAATATAACACATCGTTACTTACGGAAATACCACATATGAAAGGCAACTGCACATGAGATCTGAATTTTAACCATTCATAGAGTCAGAATTTTCATAATTAAAGCATTTCGAATTGGATTTAACACAGAAGGTAATTTATTCTCTATTACTATAATTTTCATCATATTTAATAAAGAGTGTGAATTTTAATAAGACGATTCAAAAGAAAAAAGTCTAAATATAATCGATTCAACATTCTGTGGCTGCATTTCAACCCACAGTGGCTTATCATTTCGATTTGGAGAACTTTCATGTATTAAAAAAATCTAGGATTGTTAACACCGAAAGTAACTGTCGATGATAAAACAGATTCACACCAAGGTTTTAAAGAACTTCTTCATTAATTGGCTTACCGAATTTAATTTTTTATATATGTATCCAAGAAAATAAATATGTAAAGAAGAATAAAATAAAATAAAACAAGTAGGAAGGGAAAACAACTCTTTTCTCAGGCATAAGAAAATAATGCCTTCAAATACGAAAGGTATCTGTCTCTATATGTACAATTCTAGTACTTCTTCTTCATAGCTCACTTGGCCGAGCGGAAAATAGCTGAATACTGGTACTTTTGACCTGGGTTCGAATCTAGACGAACGGGCTGACTGCATGGGCGTTTTCGTGGTTTTCCCATGTGTAACGGATTTAAGAGCCAGTTTCCCTTAGAGAGTCTTCCAAGAAGATATCCTTCTCCTTAGACAGATACCTTCGAGTTTTTCTGCTATAGCAAATTAACTAACCAACTTTCTTCTTCACAAAGCAAGAGCATTTTGCGGGAGCATGCTGTTCCTTGAGAAGAGAATAATCTCAAAATGGAATTTGCTTAGTTAATAATCGAACTTATAGATATTTAGTGCCACATATTTTAAGTGTTTCACTTGTGCATCTCAATACTGTTTCTAGCGACACAAAACAATTATACTTGAATGTGTCCTTAGAATAAGCACTTCTTCTTTGTGTTCTTACAGAGTGTTATTGCGGCCCGTTTTCATCCTGTTTCTTCGAAAATTTGGATATTAAGCGCTGTGTTTGTCCAGATGGCTTCATGGAAATTAATGGAATGTGCAAAGGTACGTAATTCTTTTCAGAGATGATTCATTTTAAATATTTCCTTTCCTTAAAAATAGTTTACTCAATAAACTGCACTTTTTAAATAAATTGTGTATTTAATCAAACATTTAAAGTTTTAACGCATGCACGAAGCACATATTGAAGCAAAAATAAACATAAATTCAAAATAATAAAAAGAGATTTATCTAAACATCATAATGAAATTTCATTAATGGAATTGAAAATAAACTATGTACATAGGCCTAAAAATGCATTTAATGTTTTAATGGATAATTCGCTTGTATTTAAAAACAAACCTGGAATAAAGATCGATCTAAATTTATGTAAAGGAGTACATTTTGAAGATACTAGCAATTTGCAACAAGAATCGTCGTAACATACATAAATTTGAAAAACTACAGTTTCAAAGATTAATTAGAAACTTTTTTTTCAGCTGTCAGAATGAAAATCACTTGAGCGAAGGTCGTGACTTGAGATAACAACAGACAAAACATTTGGTAACGTTTCAACTATGGAACAGAAAACAAAGGCATTCGTCAGTTTACGAACAAAGCGCGAAATACTAGCCCTCTGATCGGCAAGACCATATATGTATGATTTAGAATTTTTTATGATGTCTGTAACGACGTGTATATGCGTGCAACTCAAAGCATGTCGAAGAATTTAAGGCATATGGCGATCGATGATTGATCTCCATTAGACTCCATCAGAAAGTCCCTGGAAAGACACACACTTCAGCTAACAGTTACAAATAACTTTATTTAACACTTAAAAAAGAGAAATGTAGAAGATTATGGAATAGTTCTGCCATAGGCACGATATTAAAATACATAA
Organism: Stegodyphus mimosarum; assembly: GCA_000611955.2. Taxonomy (NCBI): domain Eukaryota; kingdom Metazoa; phylum Arthropoda; class Arachnida; order Araneae; family Eresidae; genus Stegodyphus; species Stegodyphus mimosarum. The sequence continues at coordinate 103,782 of KK117207.1, forward strand.
ATCCAGCTATAAAGTACCAGGGGCATTTTCACACTGACATCAAGAAAACGGCGAGGGCGAACAACAACAAGAAATATCAAGAAAATAGTTCTTTATCATGGTAGTTTTGCAAAGTTTGTGCTTTCGTACCGAAATCTCGGGCCGGTCACAGGGTTTTAAATACTTTCTTAGAAAGATAAGATTAAAGATTGATCAAATCATTATCCAGAACTGAAAGATTTTTATAAATATGAAATTTCTCAAAAAATTCTAATTAGCCAATGTAGATATTTTCCCAATAAATAATGTTTTTCAAATTTCGGTGCCGGGAAAGTAAATTCTTTGATCAGCATTATTGAACAGCGCAGGATTTATGATTTTCCTTTTTTCCTAATACATGTATGGTGCTGCTTGGTACGAAATTTCAAGGTTATAAGTTAGGTTATTCAGTTATGGCAAAGCACACGAGGGCTATCTGCCTAAAGGGAGGGATGCCTTCGTGGAGGACTTTCTAAGGGAAACTGGCTCTTAAATCCGTTACACATGGGGAAAACCACAAAAACACCCATGCAGCCAGCCCGTTCGCGGGATTCGAACCTCAGACCGAACTACCAGTGTTCAGAGGCTTTACCGCTGGTGGACTACGAAATTTCAAGACACTCCTTAGTTGATCAATGTATGTTATGCTGTTCTGACAGATACTGAAGATCGATGCTAAAAGGCGTCATTTCTGATAAGAACTTCTGGGGTATTTACGATATTTCTTGACAATGAGGCTTAATATACACTCATGTCCATAAATTAAGGATAATTCGGAGTCACGCGGAAATCGAACTCTAAAATAAATATATCACCTGTAAAATCACTACACACATCTTCAAGAATCATATGCAAATTTCAGGAAGTAACCAGATGACACCGATGGTATGTCACAATGTTGAGAGTGTAAGAGAGTGATATATAAGGAATACAGGCAAAGAAGCAAAATTGCTCGCGGGCGCTTTATAAGCATTTCTGTGCAATAACCGAATAGTTATGACACAAAGGACGCATTTGGATGATTTTTTGCGTGGTAGAATTGTCGGGCGTCTAAAATGTGGGCGTACCCAACTGGAAGTATCAGACAAACTTGGAATTCCCAAGAGTGTCATCTCCAGGCTTTGACGACGATTCCACGATGATGGTAATGTGAGTAGACGTTACAGCACAGGTCGCCCCAGAGTTACAATGTCGAATGAGGACCGGTGTTTGGCAGTTACTGCCAAAAGAAACAGGCGGAGCACAGCCTCAGACCTGTCTCCTCTGCTCTCTTCAGCCACTGGTACGACAATTTTAAGGCAGAACGTGTACAGACCCTTAGGGCAGATTGGTCTATATGCTCGTAGACCTGTCAGATGCGTTCCACATACTGCAACTCACTGTCGCCTGCGGTTAGCCTGGAGTAGAGAGCATGTATTGTGCGCACCGCAACAGTGGACTTGTGTGATGTTTTCCGACGAGTCCAGGTTTAGCTTAGTCTGATTCTCGCCAGACTTTCACATGAAGGTACCCGTTACCACCGAGAAAACATCATTGAACGATACCGTTAGGGTGGTGCAGGAGTGCTCGTTTGAGGTGGAATTATTCTGGGTTTCAGAACTGACCTGCATGTTCAAATTGGAACCATGGCAAGCCAAATCTATCGGGACGTGATTCTGGAACAATATGTACGTTTGTTTCGGGGCGCCATGGGCGCACAGTTTGTGTTTATGGATGACAACGCCCGTCCTCACCGTGCAAACATGGTAAGCGAATGCCTTCAATCGGAGGGTATCACCCGTATGGACTGGCCAGCATTCTCACCGGACTTGAAACCAGTAGAGCATGTGTGGGATATGCTTGGCCGACGAGTTGCAGCCCGTCAACCTCCTCCTTCATGTGTAACGGAACTTCGGAGAGCATTGCTTTTTGAGTGGTGTAATATCCCCCAAGATCAGATCGATAATTTGATACTCAGCATGCCTAGGCGTTGTACGAACTGTATTGTATCGTCTGGGAGACATGCAATGTATTAACAATCATAAAAATGTAATATCTGTTTTTTGTAAATAGGTTTTTTGTAATTTGCTAAAGGGAGAAAAAATTGCTAATTTTTTTTAATAATATCAAACATATAGCATTTTTTTTTTTGCTCTTTATGTTTTGTTTAATAAATAAGCTTTACAAATAAGTCAAATTTGTTTTGCTTCTAACTCTTCCTTTGCCTGATTTTGCATTATCCTTAATTTATGGACATGAGTGTATATTAGCTAATTAAAGAGAGTCTTGAAATATGACATCGAGAAAAAGAAATATGTTAAGAAAACTAAATCAAACATTTTCAATTTTCTAACAGTTGTAGTCACTAATAATCACATTTTAAATTTCTCTGCAGCTAAAATTATTCAAAATACATATTTAGTTGGAGAATTAGATTTCCTACATGGGTTTCCAATTCGTAAACATTTTTCAGCTCTGGTTATTTATCCTAATTCTAATACGTCTCTTCACTTCGTTTTTCAAGAAATTATGTCACTTACTTTACGTTTCTATCAATAGATAGCTCGAGTGGCTTTGTTTCATTTCATTTGCTAGAACGTTCTCGAATTTTTACTGCATTGTTATTGAGCAAAAGCTTTCTCTTTGCTATTGTTCCTCCAGCAACTGAATTCAAGCTTCTTTAGGCTTCCGAAATTATAATTCTGCAAATTTACTCATGATTGCCTGATTCTTCCTATTAATTATTAGTATCTTCAGCAATTGTTCTGTTTATTTAATATTTATTTTGGAAAACAATCATATTAGAAGAAAATGTTGCTTTAGCATTAATTTTAAAATTAAGTACCATTTATTTTCAATTACCGCTAAATAGAATCACTAGATCTGCAAAGTTTATTGCCAAGTTTTTAATACAAATTTTGATAATTCTACATTAAAGTGATTAAATATTAAAAAATAATTAATGAAATTTCTAAACCAGACTTCAGAAATAATTAAAGGTTAAATAAAAAAACATTCACCTTCTCTTATTTGTGAACCTTGATTTAGGAGTTTCTGCATTCTTTGATTAATAATCAGTTTTTTTTTTACAAAACATAAATTTCACAATGTTAATTCGCACAAAATACACAATGTTATGCAGAATACAATTATCTCCTTCACTTTAAGCCATTCTCTAGCATATAGTTCACTGCTTTGGAGGAATTCCCCGCTTGGCTCAAAATGTCAGATAAGTAAATAAATAACAATAATCACTGCTAAACCTTCCAATGATAACTCAATATCCTGTAAACTAATAAAGCGTAATTTAAGGAAATATATGGAAGTTATATGTTAAAACAGATCTTTCGTAAAGCTGTCAATAAGTGAAATTTTCGGCATTTAGATAATCTGTAATAGTGTATACATCAATATACCATGCAAATAACTGTGAAACGCTTACTAAATCAAAATAATCATCACAAATTTGAAGGACTGGACAGTCATGAAATAATTTATTTATAATCAGATTAACAGCCAATGTACAGATAATTTAAAATTTCAAAGACACTAAATGAAGATGCATACATGATAGTATGCTAATAAAGGTTACTTTTATATAGGAGCATGTGCCTGGAAATATATGACGAAGCGCTAATAGAGAGTGCATTTTGCAGCTAGTTAATTGAGCATTTCAGCTGACATATGCTCAAAGTCCTCCTCTGAGTCGTTGAATATGTAAAGACAGCCAAATTACATATTTTTGAATCACCGTTGTGATATTTACCGCTGGTAAATTAAAATTCATTTCGTATCCACTTGTAAGGCAGTCATTGCTGTACTTTTATTATTGTTAAGCTGGTAATAATAATTTAATACTTTCTTTGCAGTTTTTTATCCGTTCTTAATTTTTTACTTTTAGAAACTCCGGGTGATTTTTCAACCATATGTTCCGGTTCAAATAAAATTTAATGATCTGCTTTAAAAGATATCAACTTCTCTCTGTTGGGCGCATTAGCGACTGTAGTAGATCAGTAGCAGATCTGACATAGGAAAAACCACTGACAAATATCTTCCGTGGAGTTTTCGTCGTTTCCCAATGGAGACGGGAGACCATCAACAGAGTAGCTACACCATCATGTCGACTTTCAGCTTTTGTCCTCTAATGGTGGAAGCTATCTACCATCCGCTGTCAGCAGCATTTATCTGGAATAAAATTTTACACAGTTACAATGGTTATACAAATATACATATGACATAGAGAAACAGATTATTCAGATTATTAGATCAAACAGATTATTAGATCTAGAATACACTTGATTTTTTACGATTCCTGGTCTGAAATGGCTAACGGTCTCCATACGGGAAGATATTAGGCTTTTCTCTCTTAAATTGAATTATTCTTTTCAGATATGCAGTTCTGCATAGCAATCCTCTTTTTGGTACATGTTTTGTCAATCTTCCGAGCAGTTTGCACATATTATATCCAGTACATGCCGCTCACCGGTAAATTTCAGAATCCAAATTTGGTGAGTGAATGGTACTAAAAGCTTGGTATTTCACGCAAATTTGGTGCTAATCTCTAGCTACTTGTTTTTGTAAAATAACATCTTTATCTGTGCGTTCAAATTGCGTGTGTGTTTTTAGGTTATTCGATAGAGGCGTTACATGACGACACACTGGATCGATGTCTCCTCACAGTTTAGTAGAGTAACAAAACGATATCAACCTTCACTCATGTCACTATCTGTCACCAAATAATCTTAATAAAGTCTCTTATAGCGTTCTGCCGCAGCAATCCATTATATCCAGTAAATACAGATGGCGATATTAGCCAAGATGTGACTGCAGAAGCTATATTGTCACTTTATAGGTGACCTGAAAAAAGATTTGTTGATCTGCTACAGATTTTCTCATAAAAATAACCAACTGCACCAGACGTACAGGTAGCATTGATCAAACGCTCAACCACCACACACAGATAACTGCTTTGTAACAGCAACTATGTACTCCAGCTACAATTTCAATGGACTCGCTTGCGTTAAAATACGTTGTATAACAGTTATCAAGCCTTTAAAAGAAAGGTACTTTCAAGATCTCTAAAACTATTATACTGACAAATCAGTGCTTGTGGTGTAAGCAAAATTTTAACTCGATCACTCAAGGCATTATGTTAGGGTTCTACATGAACATCATGCTATGTTCATGATGCCATCGATTTATAAGGGACATCAATCTAACAGCGTTCTTCAGCAGCAGATCTTCCTAGATAGTAAATATATGGCGTCATTAGGGAAACACGACAACATCATTGCCTCGTTCTGAACATAAGGAAAACGGTTAAGTTTCCTTCATTGATAAATAACTAAAACATTTTAGAAGATAAAAGTCATAGTACATTGGAAATTTATCTGACCTTTATTTAAAATGTGCTCAGTAACGCATTTTGTGTATTTAAAGCAGAACAAAGGTTCATTTTTTTTCTTCTTTTCAGATTCCTGCCACCCAAATCCATGCAGAAACAGAGGAAAATGCCAGTTCTTTAAAGGAAATTATAGCTGCGCTTGCATTCCTCCGTACTTAGGAAAAACATGTGAAATAGGTATTGCGTTTTCAATCAATTACAATAATGCTGCAAAGGCTGTAGTTTTTCAAGAATGAAATGCAAATATCTTTATAATTCAAGTTCTGTGGCCGTCTACAACATTGATTCATGCATAGTATAAGTAGAAATGATGCAGTTCATGATATTGCATCTAAATATATATTCGATAAAATAGCAAATGTTAGAGAAGCTCTTTTTTTTCTTTCTCAAATCAAGATAATTACAGATTTTTTGTAAAATATTTTAATATTAACTAAAGAACTGTGCAAAGTAAAAACGTTAATATTCTGTATCCTGTATACCAATTTATAGTCTGCGTGCAATGCGTGAATATTTAAAAGGAAATAAATTAGGTATTTTGTTCATTTTAGAAAGCATTATAAAGTGCAATATAATTTACTAAAATCTTATTTTAGATTGTTAGCTATTGTTATTAGAATAGAAGAGACACACGTCAATGTGACAATAAAAATCGCTGAAACAACCTTGTGTTTGGCGTACATTTATCAAAACACTTCGTTCTTCCGTTGGTGAATTGGATTTTCTTGAGGCTTTTCATATTCACAAAGATTTAGCATGTTTAGTGAATGATTTTAAGTCCAATCCAGTCCTTCCTAACGCTTTTAAAATTCTATTAAAATAATTTGATTATTATTTTTGCCAATAGATGGCGTTACCTCCTCGCGCATGGTACTACCCCAGGGTATAAAAAGCCGTTACTGAAGTTGCTTTTCCCTTTCTAGATGTTTCGTTCTCCTGATGAGGATTGACCTGTAGCTGCCCTCGAAATCGATTGAGTGTTCTGATAAATGTACGCCAAATACAAGGTTGTTTCAGCGATTGTTATTAGCTATGGTTATCTTTGTATGCAAATGATACATTTTGATTGTAAGGAAATTAAATGACTACATTGACCTGCCTATTCTGTGCGATTTAAATAGATTAATTACAATCTGTCGAAACATGAAATTCATATATTCTTCTAAAAATGTGTAAATATGTTACATTTAAAGCCAGTACTGAGATTTTATTGAACATAGGAAATTACTTCTCCATTTTGAATGGGTTCGTGAATCCATGCGTTGGCGTCGTGAAGTATGCATTGCGGCGAATGGAAGGAATTTTGAACATCTTCTGTGATTTAACAATTTTCTTGAATAAAAATAAGGTAAGGATATAAGATAATCAAGGGCTCTCTGTGTAATACGGCAACCCTCCTTTTCCCTCAAATCTCATATAAAGCTCTGTTAAGACTGCAGTTACAGCATTTTCGTTATGTGTATGAATTCCATGAGCAATTATTGGGCTGGAAATTGTATTAGTGTAAGCCAGATCAATAATCTCCGTAAGTTTTAGCTAGACGGATATTACATTTTTAAAAAATCATACAAGCCAACACTGATTAATTGTTTTCTAAAACACGTACTATCTTTGAGATTTGGGAATAGGGCTTTCTCCTCAGAACTCTCACTGATGGTTTTTCTGATGCATACTAACAAACTATTAACTTCCATCCGAAAAATTTTTAAACATTACACATCAGTACAGGTTAAGAAAATGTTAATAATGTTCTTTGTATCTGTTTCTATATTCATGCTCAAAAATTTAACACCAGTTACAAAATATTTATTGTATACCTTCATTGGTATAAATGTAACAAACGATTTTCAAAGTTAGTTAAGAATTAGAAATTCAATATCCCCCTGAAATGAATAAATGAGTTTTAAACTTCGACAAAATGTAGAGAGGATCATGTAATTAAGAAATGATTAACTCAAAATACTGGGAAGGTTTCATACACTTATAACAAGACGTTAATTAACCCCCCCCCATTAAATTTTCATTGTAAATCCACACTGTTGCCTTCTACGGGTCCACGGATTCGGAGTAATTGACGATAACACTTGATGAAGCATCAAAACACAATTTATTTTCCAGTATTAGGCACGAGAGTTCCAAAGATACATTTACAGTGGTAAAAAAACTACGATAACCAGGCTGAACCAATCAGCAACAGAGCCTTCGGGCTACAACGGCGAAGACAGCTTCACAGCGAAGCATTAAAATACAGCTCTCGACTCGGTTCGGTCGCTCTCGAGCTACTCTCTGCTCTAAAAGCCCTATTACTAAACATACTTACCACTACAAGTACAGGCAGGGTATATAATGCTTTAACCTACTTTCGAGAACATTTCCGTGGAAACCCGCTAGAAATGAGTTATAGAATGTTCTCGCTCTGTCTATGGCATATCGCCAATTTTGCAACAATATGCTTTACTGGAATGTTGAGAACACATTATTTGCATTCATTGCAGTTTGTACGGTAAAAATTTGAACTTGATGATCAGTATATTTTTTTCTTGTTTTTGTATTAACATAGCTTTTAGAAATGTCAGTTTCAAGCTCTTTAAAACTGTTCTGTGGTTTTACTATTTAAATTTAAAGTTCTAGCTTAGCACCCCACGAACACTAACAAGAGAATAATCGCTTAAGTGTGTGAACAGAACACGTAAGACTTGAAGAGGGTTTGTAACCCCTTATTTTTCAGTATATTTACAGTCAGTTCCTACTTGGAACTTTACACAAAGCCGCCACCCGGGCTTGAACTTAAAATAATAATAATTTAAACTAAAACTAGCTGAACTAAGCTATTTGAAAGGCATATCCGAAGCTATCAGAATCTAACTAGTTGGCCCCTAAGTATTAATTAAATCGGCGAAGCCAAGCAAGGGCGTAAGGTATGGCCGAGCGTAGTAACAGCTAAGAGAGACGTAGCCAAAAGGCAGACTCGCGCTAGTCAGGGAATCAGACTCTCTCTCTTGAAATCGGTGAAGTCACGACTTAAATAGCACTCTTTCTCATTTGCATTAACTGAATTTCTGAATTTACATTCTGGCAGGAAATTGTAAGCTGAAACAGAACTTAAATAACTGTTAATAAGCTTAGGCTAAACCTTACACTGTTTTACTTTTAATTCCGCTGCAGAAATTTCGGACAGTTTTCTTTCCCTTCCCCAAAGTATGCCTGAATTAAGATCAGCAATTTTTGAATAATACTATTAACGTTCTATTGCAAAAACGTTACATGATGCCAACTAGTTTATTTGTATTCATTAATATTTAACTAACCATATTCATACCAGAATTTTCGTGCTCAATTGTGAAAAATGCATACCTTTTACATTATTATTAGTAGAAATTTTCCATAAAAACAGCTACAGTTAGACAAGAGAGACCTTCTTATAAAAGACCATCTGATTATTTCTCATCAAACTATACCAAAAATCAAAATCGTTGAACCAACCTTGTATGTGGCGTACATTTATCAAAACACTCAATTGATTTCGAAGGCAGCTACAGGTCCCTCCTCATCAGGAGAACGAAATTTCTAGAAAGGGAAAGCAACGTCAGTAACTGCTTTTTATACCCTCGGGTAGTATCATGCGAGAGGAGTCAACGCCATCTATTGGCAGAAATAATAACCAAGAATTATGTCAATAGAATTTAAAAAGCGCTAGGAAATTATACCAGAAATGTTCTGATAAAACTTTAACTCTTTAAATTGCATTAGACAGCATCTCTATTTATTCCTAATCAAAAGAATTAATAATTTCACAGTGCAGTCATCTCACTTCACACGTTCTTTTAATTAGACTCAAAATGAAAAGTTAATGCGTAAATTGGAATCCGCACATAGGATTGGGGATTAAACATTAGCTACTTTTCCATCTCTCTAAATAACGACATTAAAAATCAAGAAAATTCACTCAAAAATCTGCAAAAATTACGTAGTAACTTTTGGTAATGTTCTAAAAGATCACAGCTTTCTTCCCTTCCCATTTGTACTTGTTAAAAATCAGCAATTCCAGTTAACGATTGCAAGATCCAAAATTAGTTTCCAATTTATGACAAAGACGACTTCTCACATTTCTTCCTATGAAAGTCCAGTACTGTCCTCAGCCTTACAGTCAATAAATTCTTCAGCGAGAACATGAAAGGTTTTACTCCAGGTAAAAAAATTTTTATTCAAAAATTTCTTCCCTAATTTATTTTCTTTGTACATTTCCTGCAATTCCTGACGTAATATAAATAGAACACTTTTCAACTTTCAAACTTTATGATAAAAGATATATATATATATATATATATATATATGTCATATTTTCCAAACGCAGTCTGGATGGCAGAGTGGTGAGGCGAGAGGAATGAGTTGATACCAAACTAAGTTCAACCAATTAACACCTTTATTTGCAGATTTGCAGGCACGCTATAAGAATTCCTTGTAGACAATATACTCTTTAATCATAGCAATTACTATAATTTCTTACATGTGGCATAAAAAGATGCGACTTCATTTCAGGCTGGTAGGCATAAGCGGCGCAGATATGCTGGCACGGCCGAAGTCAAAAAAAGGGAATGTAGTTCCTCGCGAAGCAGAATTTATACTGCGTAGATGCAATTACGAATCCAAAGCCATGATTGGTCAGTTTTACTTTTAGTTACCATTTTTCAAACAGCGTTACGTAATTTCAAATGATCTCGAATTTGGGAGAACAAATGAATTTAGGTCGAGATCACCAAATTGGCATGTTCATTTTGAGAACGCCAATTAGTTTTTAAAACAGCTGTCATATTTTGTTATATCTTGCATATTTATACACATGCATATATTGTCTTTTATTTATACGTTTTGTTTCGCTATTCCTAGACTGTAGCTGTGGACCAAGTGGCAAATGCTCTTTGGACATTAATGGAAATAAGCAATGTTACTGTAGACATGGTTTTGCTGAGTTTGAAGGATTATGCAAAGGTAGAATTAGTTTCTTCATTCTTTTCCTAATTAACTGATATTCATACCAGAATTTTCGTGCTCAATTGTGAAAAAATGCATACCTTTTACATTATTATTAGTAGAAATTTTCCATAAAAATAGCTACAGTTAGACAAGAAAGACCTTCTTATAAATGACCATTTGATTATTTCTCATCAGACTATACCAAAAATCAAAATCGCTGAACCAAGGTTGTATGTGGCGTACATTTATTAAAACACTCAATTGATTTCGAGGGCAGCTACAGGTCCCTCCTCATCAGGAGAACGACATTTCTAGAAAGGGAAAGCACTGACTGACTGACTGAGCAGGGTATGGCCGGGATACAGCCCTGAGGGCCGCTTGTTCGGCTCAATCAATAAAAAGCCAAAGGGCCCATCACGTAAATTAATCTTCAACGTAGCACATGGCAGGAGGTAGGAAGGATAGGGGGGCCAGCAACACAACAAGAAGCGCGCAGGCGAGCATGGACAAGAGAGCGGAGTGCATCGTCATGTAAAGTGCATACATTCAATAATTATCAAATAAAAATACAATACATAATTACAATACAACTATAATACAATACAAAAATTAAAGCAAGTAAAGAAAACACAATGATACTATACATGAATGTGCAAAAATTTATACATAAATAAACCGGATTACGTAGGAAAAATTCGAGTCACGGGTGAGGTGAGCCGCCAAAGGTCGTAGATCAGCATCCTCGATAAGAGAAATATAGTCAAACATAGCGAAATTCTTGAGGTAAACACAATTCATTGCCTTAGCGAAAACATTTCTGTTAGTTTTGTGCAAGAAGTTTTCAATCTTATCGATTCTAAGGTCAGAGTGCAGAGTTGTATTACTTACGTAATAATGCGCGTTGGTGATAATCCGAAGCACTTTATTTTGAATTATCTGCAGTTTGGCCAGTTCCTTTTCTTGTATTGTAGACCAGGCAGGTGACGCATATGTTATGATCGGTCTGATGGTGGAAGTATATACAAGTCTTTTTCTTTTAAGATCCAGGTTGGAGAATTTACCAAGAATAGGCATCAGGCTGCTAACAACACCGAATGCTTTTTTCCGGATTTCAGAGACGTGATCTTTCCAGGTGAATTGCTCATTAATCGTGATTCCTAAATATTTCGCCTTTTTAACAATGGGTACCTTTGTACCGAAAAGGGAGAGCTTCTGGCTTATCGGAAATTTCCTATGTCTTCTACGGATAATAAGCAGCTGTGATTTTTGGCCATTGATAGAAATACGCCATTCAGTGCACCATTTTTCAATTGCCGGCATCAGTTCTTGTAGCTTCTTTATAGCAAAATTTGCATTTGCAGACTTCACGGCAAGAGCCGTGTTGTCTGCATAGCATCCTAGGAAAAAATTTGCTCCAATGTTCGTGCATGGAATATCTGCCACATACAATAAATATAATAAAGGGTCCAAAATCGAACCCTGGGGGACTCCGGCATTAATATTTCTTTGCGTTGAGTAATCGTCACCTACAGTCACTGAGAAGGTTCTTTTTGTGATAAATGAGATAATTAGCAAAATCATTTCTCTCTCCAGGCCCTGCTTTATGAGCTTGTAGATAAGCCCCTCATGCCAGACGCGGTCGAAAGCTTTCGCACGTCCAGCATGAGGATGGCAACACTATGTTTTTTGTGAATGGCATCACCACAGAACTCCGCAAGTCTCACGAGCTGCTTAGTAGTGGAGAGATCTTTTCTAAAGCCGAATTGTTCGGGAGGGAGGATAGTCAAGTGCGATTTAAGCCTGTTTAAAATAACTCGCTCATAAATTTTTCCAAATCCAGATAAAAGACTGATCGGCCTGTAGCCGTCAGCCTTGGTGCCATCCTTGCCAGGTTTGGGAAGTAGAATTATTTTCGCGTGCTTCCATCTGCTCGGGAAATAACTGTGATAGAGGCATGCGTTTAGGATGCCAGTGAACTTCGTGACGCAATTCATTGGGAGCTTCTTCATGGTCATGTTGTTTATGGCGTCATGTCCGGGTGCCTTTTTTATCTTTAATCTTTTGATAATTTCTTTGACTTCAAGCGGGGTAGTGAGCTTAGGCATATTATTTACTGTAGGGGCGTTCAGCCAATCTCTAACTTCGTAACAGATTTTATAAACAAAATCTAAATCCCTTGGTATTCTATTTGGCAAAAATTGGTTTTCCAAGTGATCAGCAAAAATCTGTGCTTTGTCCTTATTCGTAACAGCGATACTGTTTTCTGTATAAATTGGCTTATTTACACTATGCTTTCTTTTAAGAGATTTAATAAATGCCCATAAAGAGCCATCGCTAGGGTTTAAATTCATAATCTTTTCATCCCAAACCTCATTTCTAAATTCAGTAATATCTTTTTTGATTTGTCTGTTTAAACTATTTAGCTCCTTTTTAATTTGAGGACTCCAGGTAGCGTAATGGCATGCGACATGCGACGGAGGACGTGGGCACCACCCCTTTACCATATGGTTAATTGGTGTAGC
>KK117208.1:7901-57631 GCA_000611955.2 Stegodyphus mimosarum
TAAAACCCCAGTCATTCTAAGTATGTGTGTCAATTTTTACCTCTCTATCTACATTATTCCGTGATTTATTAAGTTTTCAAATTTATACTGACTTTTTGATCACCCTGTACATTGCATCACGTGTTGTAAAATTGTTGCCGCCAAATATTATAGCCCTGTATTATATTTAAAGAAATCAAATAATGAAGAATTTCCATAAATGTAGTTTTGTTTCTCACATTGTGAAAAAACAGCAGTATCTAGAGTCATCCAATTTTGAACAACGTAGTCTTCCACTCAAACACGGACATCTGCACTCCCGAAATTTGAATTTCGCATTTGTTTTATTATCTGTTTCTTATTTTGTAAAACTTTAAGCAATTTTTTTCTAACAAATTCAACGATTTCAAAGCAAGTAGTGGCAACACTGTACGGAATAAAACATTTTTATTTCCAGCGCGGGAGACTGTCTAACGGAACTTCTAAAGGTATGCTGTTTTTAAATATTTTGTGATTTTGAAGTTGGAACGAATTTTATGTGGTGTAAAGGCAATAACGTGGTATTTTATAAATAAAGTAAACACATGAAACGTTAATAATAAAAAGAGAAAAACATTTTCTAAAGCTATCTTAATAAGAAAGTTGAAATGTGATATAATGAACATAGAAAAGACTGAAACAAGGAGAAAATGTATGCCATCACTGAACGCTGCATCAGGAATTCTAAATGTAAACTGTTTTTAAAATTTTTTATATTTTTCCATTGAATTGTATATGGCGTAAGTGCGAAGAAAATGATGCTTAGTAATAAAGCTAAAAAGACACAAAAAATGGGTTAATTGACTTGTAGACCTCAAAGTGAGTAGAAACGAAAAAAACCTTAACAAACCTTTTTGGACGTCCGTTAAAATCTGAAACCTTTCAGATTATTTTTGTTGTTACTACAAAGAATTAAATGTGACAATGTTGTTTATTGTTTGTTTAGAAAGAATTTCACTGAATTTATCTGAAGGAAGACCCAGCGAACAAATAAAAAGGGCTGTTTCGAAGAAAGTCTGAAGTCTTTATCTGAACATTTTTCTGAACCTGCTTAAAAGTATCGGAAATATTGAGATCTTCCCTCATAAAGTTTCTTGTTTCTTGTAAATTGCTTCTTTTCGTTTCATTAGGTATAGAGCAACATTATGAGCCATAAAGTTAGTCAAACTGACGTATTTCTTCAGTTTACAAAAGATAGTAATAACCACTTGACTTTTCGTGGGGGTGTTGTGGATAATCAGAAAGTGTACAAATTTTATTAAAACAATTAACAATGAGAAATGTTTTTTATATCAAGGTTTATAATATATGACTTTAGAAAAATTTTTTTTTATTCATTGCAATAACGTTTGCATTGGTAAAACAATTATTAGTTGGACACATCATAAATTAAACTTATTTCAATTTATCAGGTAGATATGCTATTAAAAATAATAAACAAATAACCGATTTAATTTATATAGGACGCGTTTATTGTTTTAAAGCAGTGACGGAACATTTTATTGAACAGTGACAGTGACAGAACGATTAAACTTAGAAGATAAATTAAAGGTTGTGTATTTTACCAATGGCCACACACTGAGAATTGGCCTCGTGCGAAACTGCGCGGAAAATAAATTAAAAACTGATGAAATATATATTATGATATATGATGAGATTTTTGTTTTGTTCAGTGGCAACATTTATTAAGGGGAGCAGATGACATATCCGTGGTAACTTAGCAAAAGTAAAAGAGAAAAATTTTTTCGAACTTCTGAAAGGGCGTTTCTCACGTTAATTAAATGACGTAATTGTTAATTAGTGCCTTTACTCTTTTTCAATCACTTCGTTTGTTAGATAATTACATATGAAAGTCAAATCTCAAGCAACACCGGAACGTTCAGAGCACGTTCAGAAGATCATGTCATTCCTTCTATGGCTGCGTAGAGTCATTGGGAATTTTTTTTGAAGAAGAAGAAGAAGGAGATATGAAAAATGTGCATTGCCCTCGTCCGGACTCGAACTCTGAACCTCTTCAAATACACGTCGAGTATACTTCCAATTAAAACATGAGGACATACGAAAGGGATGGAAAAAAATTTATAACGGTGTTACGCCCGTTTAGAACCTTCTACAAGACGTGCTAGAGTGGTGTGCGTTACAACCTTTTTCTTTGAACGTACATCTAAACGTACATCTTTGCTACTTTTCAAAGCGTTCCCAGCATGTGTGCGTTTTCTACGACGTGCTAAAGTGGGGCGTGTTACAACCGTATTTCCAGCAAGTACATTTCGACGTACAACATTAGTACTTTTTGCAACATTTCCAGTACGTTCTATAAAGTACGTTCTACACGAATGCTAAAATTGCGACTATAACACCGTGTCCTTAGAGCCTACATGTAAATATACTACATCGGTATTTTTCAAAATAGTCCAGGTACGTTTTATAAAGTACGTCCTACGAGACGTGCTACATGGATGCGTGCTACAACCATGTTCTTAGCAAGTACAATTCAACATACAACATCGGTACTTTTCGAAATGTTTCCAGAATGTGCTCGAAATAACGAAGGGGTTCTATAGGAAGAGCTAAACTAATGCATGCTACAACTGTGTTCTCAGGGCGTACATTTCAACATACAGTATTGATACTACTGGAAACTTTCCAGCTCGAGCTAAAAAATACGTTTTACTAAACGTCTTACTTTTCATAAACACCGGTTTTTAATATTAAAATCACGAATTCACTAATTTTCCTACAGTGGCGCCCGAACTAAACGGTGGTGGATGAAGATTCTCCACCACCAGGTTTTGGCGACTGGGTTCCCTAATCTTCAGTCACCTTTTAAGATGGAGAGTACATAAGGTATTTCTCCCGCCTTCTTGACATGCCTTCGTGGTGTAGTGGTTAGCACGCTCGATGCGTATTCGAGAAGTACATGATTCGAGTGCCCGCGAGTACATTGCTCATTTCTCATCTTTCTTACTTCTAAATAACCTAATCTCCCTACAACTTTATTTATTAAATATCACGTCCTTCGCACGTACGCCGTATAAAATTCGATTCAACAGCAAAATCGCAAACGCCACATTCATTAGAATTTCCAATAGATAGTCTCGCGGACTGGATATAACAAGGTTTCAATCCGTACATTGTTGCCACTGCTCGCTTTCATATCGTTGAATTTGTTAATCAAAAATTCATTAAAGGTTTATAGAATATGAAATAGATAATAAAACAAATTCCAAATTCGGGCTACCAGATGCCCATGTTCCGACAGAAGACTACGTTACTCAAGATTGGATGGCTCTAGGTATCGTTATTTTTTGACAATGTCGGAGACATACATACATACATACATTCATGCAGATTTTCCATTAATTAATTTCTTTAAATATAATACAGGGAGATAATATTTAGTGGCAGCAATTCGAAACATGATACAACGCATATGAGTGTTTCAGGACTAAACGTCAATTTTGTGCTAAGAAAGTTTGTTATATGACATGAATTTGTTTAAAATGGCTATGGGATGGATGTCATCTAAAAAGGTGCTATGTTATTACATACTCAAAGGAAGAGAACTTTACTTAATTATTCGGTCCTCCATCTCTTCTATACTTTGCATTTCTTGTGAAAAGGAAATGTATTTTATACAAAATACCACGTTCGTGTATATTTATTATGCTGATCAAATAGATTTAAAATACTTGAAGCAGTTAGTAGATATGCTGATTAAATACAATACCTACGCTTAGAAGATGAACGAGATTTTTAAAATGTCCCGTCTAATTATGAAAAAATACTGCTACTTTATATCATTAGCTGATGCCCGCCCGCTTTGCTTGGGCACACTATATGTAAAAAGAAGAAAGTCTGTTTGTTTGTTCGCTAATAACTCAGCCTGTACTATAGCTATCGTCACCAAACTTTCTACAAATTTTTTGGGTCCCTGGAAAGGTCGATGTCCACTCCCCCCCAAAAAAGTACCAAAAATCAGGGGTATTAATTAAAACCTCAAAAAAAAAAAAGATAATTTTCGCCCTCATTTTTCCGAGTGGCAACAGTCTCGCAAGCTGGAGATGAAAATCTGCTTTATTTCGAAAATTGTTGCCACTGCTTGCTTTCAAGTCCTGGAGTTCGTTAATAAAAAAATTTCTAAGTTTTGCGATGAAATAAAAATAGCATACCAAAACACTAAATATATTATTCCCTATTCAAAAAATTCGTGGGAAGCCATTTCGTCTATTCCCATCTACGTACGACTTCGTAATCAGCCGAGATATTAATTAAAAACTCGAAAAGCGCTCATATTCGTACTCATTTTTCCGAGTGGCAACAGTCTCGCACCATTGGAGATATAAATGCTTTATTTCGAAAGGTGTTGCTACTGCTCGCTTGTTATGGTTGCATTAGTGTGAACGATGGTTGCATAACAAAAATCCATTTTGGACAGGATTTACGCAAAATACGTTCTTAGTGCGCCTCTACATCGTGGAATGAGTAACTATGCAAAATTTAAATCCATCCGATGTATAGTTTCGGAGATCGCGTGGTGAGTCACTGGTATTTCGCTTATACATATATAGATTAAAGTAAACTAAGCAAACTCACTATGCACATGTCTCAAGTCAATTTAACGCGCTAAAGGAGAACAAATAATTTATCAGACAATTTAATGAAAAACTAGATTAAAACATTCTAGTTGCAGATTACATTTACTATTTTGTATTAGAATATTAAAACCGTACGATGTCCATGATAAATTAAAAAAGATAGTGGTTTATACATTTGATAATGCAAATAAATTAATGGATTTCTTTATTTAGGCTTTTACTACTCTCGAAATAAAATTGTAGATGAATTCCGTACATATAATTATTTAATCTGTTTTTTGCACTTTCATTGTTAATTATTTGTTAATTATTTTTCATTGTTAATTATTGTTAATTAATTATTTTTCTTCTTTTAGGGCATTAATTTCATATCCGTTATAATAAAAGCTTATTCTAGAAAAATCTTTTTTCAATTGTATTTTATTTTCTGTTTTCTTTTTCAATTTCAGTTACAGGTTACCAGTGATGGATTTTTACTCATTATTAGCCTCATTAGTCATTAGTCGTTTAATCATAATTACAGAATCAATAAAGGGTATGAAATTATAGGCATCTTCCCGGACTTGAATCATTCAAATGTTTAGAAGACAAGTACTAGAGTAGAGCTTCCTATGATTCACAGTCAGTTGCAGAATACACTTCTTGTATGTAGTATGTAAAAATCTCAAAAAACTTCATTTCTTTCTGTTCCACAAATGGGCATCGATTCGATCCCACTTCTGACACGCGTAACGGCAAAACGCAAATTTGAGTTGATCAATGTTAACGAATTTCGCTTCCTGCGCATGTTCAACAGTGTACCGTTGGCGTGGGAGAAAATACTGGCGAATAAAAATAAACAACCTTACACAAGCCTCTTCGTCATTGCAGGCCTAGGCGACTCTTTATGATTGCAATACTATGGACACTTTTTTTGTGCTCATTGCACTCGCTTGTGTCTCATTTCATTTTGGTTTATTTTGTTCATAAACATTACATTTGATATCAGTTATTTGTAATAATTTCTTTGGCTTTAATTCAGTAATTTAAACTAGATATATTCGTTAAGTTGTTAAAGTATTTATGAATGGAACGCATGATAAATAATCGATTGATTTTATTCCTCAGAAGTACAATCAATAAACAACATCGTGTAATATTTCCTGTTTTGTAATCCTTCTGAAACGTAAATTTGGGGAGTTTACAATCGATATGTACACTCTAAGTAATGAAGCAATGTACAACCTAGCAAGTTTTAAAACCCCGAACTGTTTGCGTCCAGATAACAGAATATCAACATATACCATATTTATCTTCTTTTAAAATTACGTCAAAGTCGTAATTGCGCCAAATTCTCTTCTGGACATGCGGAGTGTGGGTACTTCGTTTAACATTGTTCAACTGAATGTGCGGTTTGCCATTACCCCTTCTGACACTAGAGCCCGTGCACTTTTAGCCTATCGGCGGGCTGCATTGTCTCCCGCAAGACACTCACACAACGAGAAGCGGAAGTCACGGATGTGGCGTATGTATGTTACGCGATCAGCTAGAATAATATTGCTACGAATTTAACAGAAATTTAATTAAAATTGTTGTATTTCCCCGTGCAATGCAGCGCGAGAAAAATTTTAAGATAAAGCTACTCCGAAAAGGTAAAAATACAGGAGCACGTGCATTTAAATTTAGTAAGTGGATATCTCGGTAATTTTTATCAAAATTGAATAAATGAAATTGATTACTATGTTGCTGTAGCCGTAATTCCTTCCTCTTATTTCTTTCCAGTAATTTTAAGAAACAGAAAGTGCAAGAAATATCTCGCGACCAATTAAAATCTTTAAAAGGCAGGAGAGAGAGCGTATGAGTTCAGTTGCTTAGTTACTGTTGTTTCGAGTTGTTTAGTTCCGCGTGAACTGAGATATCCGAGTTATCTTTCTCCTTAGATGTGCTTTGCATTGGTTGTATTTAATGTTTTTAGTAGTCTGAAGTATAACTATTGATTATATTGCGTGATACGAATATATCTAAGGAAAATTCCAAAGTTTTGATATAGTTTTTGATAAGAATAAATTTTACTAACATATTATCGAACTTGAGCATTCGATCTATTACACACCCGTTAGCAAGCAGCAATATTTTGTAAGGATTTTATGTTCACTAACGTTTATTTTATTTTAAAACTTTACTATCAACTCTTATTTTCCATTTACGAACAGAATGAACGCGTGAATATGTTTATGCAAATTGTACTTGCTTAAGTATTTAAGTTGTGGCTTTTTGCCAAGAGAAAGAGGAAGAAGAGAAAGCCCTCTTACTACGAGTCTTCACGCGAGCTCGCCATCAGTTACTATCCGCCTTTAAGGCCAGAAGTTTAACCCTTTTGAAAGTTAAAGGAGTATTGTAGTTTTTCGCAGTTTGCGTACTACAGACGTAGTCATTTAAAAGGCCAGCCTTAGTGCTAGTCATCTGTGTAAGATATTTAAGAAATAGCTCTTTTTTTAAATTTTAGTTAGTTAATAGTCTTACATTCTTTTACGTTCAGACCACAAGTGGTTGGTCTTTGTATCCCGAAGTACGGGAATGTACGTAAAATCGATAAGCAAAATAAAGGGTTATTTGCACCCTCTTTACCTTTGTTGTATCTTCTACACTCGCACGAACACACCTTTTAGTAAGCTACCTGTTCCTACTCAGGACTATAGCTATGTATGCAAAATCAACTAGAATCTACAGAAATCCTGATAATTTTATTAAATTTGTAATTGATATATATAGATAGATAGGTATAGATATAGAATAAACGTAAAGCATCTAAATTAATTAATTAGTAAACTGGAATAAAAGCAAGGTAATTTCTCTATAATATAATTGCAATATCAACACTAATCCAGTTAAAGAGAGAATTCATAGTAGAACAAGTTCGAAAAATAAAAATGCGAAAGGGAAAATAAGCAAAATTCTACAAATAAAAATTTATCTCCTTTTATTTAAACTTCAATCCAGAACTCATCAGGGGAACAGGAATTAAAGCTTCCTAAAAGTCGATTAATATGTATCGTTTTCCTGGTCCATTTGAGATCAAAAACCGTAAAAAGACATCATCAAATTTTATTAAAGACTTTAAAGTTCATATAAAACTGAAAACTTGAATCTAAAATGATATACCAGAATTTTCCCTACCCATTTTCCAAACACTTGGAAAAAAGAATAAAACATCACATAATGCTAAAATGACAATTAAAAAACCATAGAACTTTACATTATATACAGTGAAATTCAAAAAAAAAAAAAAACTAATTGGTCTAAAACCAATATATGTTAGTCGGAAATTTAAAATCAAGTATAAATAAAGAGCAAAACTAATAGTCATTTAAACTAGCTAAAAAATTGGGAGGCCCCCGATTATGTTAAACTAAACTTTTAATATCAAGAAAACGAAAAACTGCACTATTTTCTATAAATAAAAAGGTTTAAATCTGGGCTTTAAACAGCTAAAAACTGAAACCCTATTTGAAATAATAATTGAAAAAAATTGAAAATTGCAAACTTATTGAAATCTCAGCGCGACCTTCTGTGCGTGATCTAACTGAATTCTAAAGATGACCAAACGGTGTTCTTGCTAAAGAAAGTAGAATTCACACAGCTTGGGAAAAACCTAAATTTTGTAGTTCTTAGAAAAAGTATGTGACAAGGTACAAACTGTCCAATAGAAGAACAAAGTGTTTTAAGATGTGTTCAAAATGTCCTACCCTGTTAAATTCTGTGGGTGGGGATGTCAGTGGTCGGGTGTGTTTTGTAAAATTATTACCGACGATGAGGGTGTGATCGTCCATCCAAAATGGCGGCGTAAGGAATTTCTAAAAAAGCTGCTCTCTGTAAAATTTAAAAGCGCGAAAACAGAACTGGCTCAAAGTTTCGGAAAAGGAGAAAAGTATGTGTTATAATCGTATTCTTCTTGATTGTAGTTGTTGAATATAATAATATCATCCGTGTATATGTTAAAAAAACATTCTAATTTTTGAATTCGAATTTTTAACCTATTTATATATTTCTTTTTATACTTACATAGATATAGATATAGATATGCTTTGACTTGTTCGTACTATAAACTGTGAATAAAGGGTCGTCTTGTACTATTTATACAGGGTGTCCCATCACACTGATTCCTTGCTTGGAATACATAAAAATTGCCAAAAAAGCTGTACCCGTACGACCCATAGTTGAGACAAATGCGAAAGTAATGTATAAGGTCGTATCCGTCACATCGCCTATGGTTCCAGAATGTTGGAGCTGAAGCTCATTTCAGGGCTCCTTTATGTGATTGGCTAGATATGGAATACACAGGCCGCTGCATAGGACCTGGAAGTCCGGTTTTATGACCATCAAGATCCTAAGATCTCGCATCTTGTTATTTCTTTCTCTCGGAAATTGGTATATCAAGAAGGAATTTGTACATCAAGAACTGGTTACTAGAAGAAACTGCTTACAAGGGGACATTCCCTACTCGTCATCACCGATTTCACTCAAATTTATAAGGCATGCAGGGCTTGGCTAGGAATGAAAATACCCGAAGTGGGAACTCCAGATGGGCAAGCTTTTAGAAAATAAAAATTTTGACGCTGCTTTCCCACCGTATAAGCCATTTACGTTAGGACGTTTGCGAAGCAGCGGTTGGCGCGGCGGTAAGGGCTGGGAGTAGTAATGCGATGATCCTGGGTTCGACTCACCGTATCGACACCCTTTATTTCTTTTTCTCAATTTTTACATTATTCTTTTTCCAATTAAGCAAAGAGGTGAATATTTTATTTATTTATTTATTTATACTCAACAGGCATAGAAAAGGTAAAGGTTTCGGACTTTTCAACAAGGAATTGAAATTAAAAGAGTATAAGAAAAGACTTTGTACATGAAAATTCAAAACTAAATTTGTCGGCATTCGATGATTACACGTGTCGGGATGATATTTGTTCTCTTGTACGTACGTTAAGAGTCTTACTTGTATACGAGAACAAATTTCTTCTGCTGGTTGACTCGTGGAGACGGCAAACAAATCCGCAATTATACGACGAACTCTTCCAAGATGAAGAAGGATTGCCAACACGTAGCATCAAAGTAATTTCCCTAAATGTACCCCACTGGTGCAACCCTGCGATGTATATTTTTATCGTCGGGTGAAAAGCTTTATTAAAAAGATAGAAAATTGTTCTTATCTCATCGAGCAAGAAAAAGAAATAACTTCCCGAGAAGACTGCATAAAAATACATTTGATTGTTCGTCATCCATTATCTTCCCCAATATTCGGTAACATATTACGTTACTCGTGGTTCGCTTTTAAACTTTGCGATGAGAGAGAATGCTTTATGAATGTCAATCAAGTATGTTTTTCTATGGAGTCTTCGAAACAACGATGTTATTGTAAAAATGCGGCTTTATAACGTGTGCTAAATGCCGAAATAATTATTGTTTCCCCTGTTTCTACGATAAATATCATCCCGACACATGTAATCGTCGAATGTCGACAAATCAAGTTTTGAATTTTCATGTACAAAATCTTTTCGTATGCTCTTTAATTACAATCCCTTGTTGAAAGGTCCGAAATTTTTACCTTTTCTATGCCTTTTGAGTATAAATAAATAAATAAAAATAAAATATTCACCTCTTTGCTTAGTTGGAAAAAGAATAATATAGAAAGAAAAAAGAAGGTCTCCGCACGGGGAGTCGAACCCACGATCATCGCATTACTACTCCGAGCTCTTACCGCCGCGCCAACCGCTGCTTGGTAAACGCCCTAACGTAAATGGCTTATACGGTGCGAAAGCGGCGTCAAAATTTTTATTTTCTAAACGCTTGGTCATCTGGAGTTCCCACTTCGGATACTTTCATTTCTAGCCAAGCCCTGCATGCCCTATAAATTTGAGCGAAATCGGTGATGATAAGTAGAGAATGCCCCCTTGTTAGTTGATCGTCTTAGTATGCGTGTACCTTGGTGGACACTACGTGGAGTGAGCCATTCCACGCCGTCGTTTTGCATCATTCGATATGCGCATCGGACATTTTGAACATCTACCTATGTAAATATATGTAAATATCGATGTCCTGCACCGGGTCTTTTGCTTTTTCTCGAAAACTATAAGCCGTACAGATCGATTTCTTTGCGCACGTTTTTGTATATTTTTCACAGTTCCAGGTAAATTTCTTGTAAGATGATCTTTATTTGCAACGAAGCATGAGCTTCTCCTATTCGCTTCTTTATTTATTTGCCCTCCTCTCGTGTGGATTGGTGGGGGAGGAGAGGGGTGGGAGACCCCTGGATTACCCCTCAGGTTGCTCTCCCTCAAAATTGGGGTGGAAAATAGAAGTCCAACCTCTCTTCGGAGTAGGCTCTGGCAATCATTCTTCCATGTAGTAATGGACACGACAACAACAACAACAACAACATTTACTTGTCCAATTCCAAAAATAAATTTGTAAGTAGAACTTACTAGCAGTTATTTGCTCTTCCCCAAATTTAATTGAGCAACGAATTTTAACATGCACGTTTGGCAAATATATGCTAAATTGTAATGTAAAAATGCTAACCTCTAGTCTCCTTTCAACTTTACGTAGTTAATTCAACAAGAGTTTAGCCTATATTACTCGGCTTTCATAAATGTACTTATGTTAATGGGACAACATTTAATGAGCATGCATAAATTTAAATATGTGCGAAATATCTCATTAAAATCTAAATAAATCTATGGATACGATGCGAATCTAGGCTTACGATTCCTTCTTGATGTTCAGGAGGTCGAACAGGTCATGGGGACGACAAAGAAAAATGGTCGTTTGACCCCAATTATTCGCTTATGACCCTCGCGTTGTAGAAACAGTGCTACTGTTTATGTTACGTAAGACACCATCCGTGTCAAAACAATTCACGATATGAAAGGAGATGCTTGTGATTAGGTATTTAGAGGCGACTATTGAATTGTTATATAGACAAAAGTTATTTACAAATTGGCTGATTTAAATTGACAAAGATTAATGATGTGTTTTGTCACAGATGAGTGATTTTCCAAAAGTTGAGGCGTAAGTCCTTCCATTTTCTGTAAAGCTATTGTTCTTTGTTGTATTAGATACTTAAAAGTTCATGAACATACGAAATTTTACATTTATGGAATGATATTTTTTTTTCTTTTTGCTGAAAAGAATTTTGAACAGATATTGTTTCCATTCTTTTTAGCCCAAAAGGGGCTACTAACCTGCAAATGGAATTTTGTGTCGGTTCACTATAAATGAATAATCACTTTAAAAACTGTTGCCACCAAATATTAAATGTTGTACTATATATTTAAAGAAATTCAGAAATGAGAAATCTGTATGTATGTTTGTCTGTATGTTCCTCGCATTGTGAAAACGCGATGGTACCTTCAAGATTTGAATAACGTAGTCTTCCACCGAATACGTTCGCCTAGAAGCCCGTACTTTGAATAGTATATTCATATTTTGAAATCCTTTAATGAATTTTTGATTAAAACACTCAACGATTTGAAAGCGAGCACTTGCAAAACTGTACAGAATAAACCACGATATAATTTTGTGGCGTAATTGCGAATAAAGTTATTTATAAATAAATTTCACTCATAAAACTTTAATAGTGTCACGAATTTTGAACATAGATAGATGTCTTTAGTGCAATTAGACGTGAAATTGTTGTATTTTTCTATATAATGTAACATGAACATCTAGAGACTCGATGGTCTGTTGCAAAAATAACAATACAGGGGAATGTTTATTTAACATTGAGTAAGTGGCAATCTCGCTAATTTGGCGAGATATAACCAAGCTGGCAATGGTATTGGTAACAAGTATTTGTCGCCACGTTTGGCGGAAAACTCCAAAAGTAGCCGAAATTCGCCAAGATTCGGCCCTCATACGCCTTTCAGTAATTTCGAGAAGTAGAAAATACTAGAAATATCCCGACGGCAGGGTGAAAACTATCTAAGACTGGAGAGAGCATCTGTTCTCAATTGTTAACTCAACGTGAGTTCGGAATAATCAGATATCTCCAGGTTAGCTTCGCTCTTTAGATGCGCTTTGCATTGCGTTCTGTTTAACGTTTTTTGTAGTGTGAAGTGTAATTATTGATTGTAAACTGTTATATTGTGATGAGCTGCACGACTATTTTTGTGGAAAGTTCCAGAGCTCTGAAGTGTTTCTTTCGAAAAAATAAATTTTATCAACCTATTCTCGGACCTGTGTGCATTCAATCTATTACGAAACCGTACAGCCATCTTTATTAAGAAAACAGAACATTGATATGATGAATTAAGAAAAGACTAAAAAACATTAAACACTCCACTGAGAATTCTTAACATATGCTGCTATGTTGCTTTTAAAATTTTTGTGATTTTGTTGTTGAATTGTATATGGCATAAATGCGAAGATAACGAAGCTTGATTAGCTTTAAAGACAGGGAAAAAAATGGCATAGTAGGAGTGAGTATAAGAGCAGATTGGCAGACTAGCGAACTCAGCAAAAGAGTAAAAAAGCTTTGATAAACACATTTAGGCTATTGTTAAAACCAGAAAGTTATAGCGTTTTCGCACCACAATATACTAATATGAAATTATTTGTTTCTAATGTTTTTGTATTCTCTGGTTTTGTACAATTAGAAATAATTAGTCCAATCCAGAAATAATTAGTCCTGAACAAACAGGTCTGTCACTTCTGAGTAAAAGATCTAGTCCTGTCCAAACGGCCATGGCGAGATTCAGAAGTCGGTATCTTCGATGTATAAAATTCAAAGAGGGAGAAAATACTTTCCCCTCGTGTGCCTGCTCCCTCCCTGCCTCTCCCGCTCACCTAAGCATTGTATAGGCGTCTCTCTGAGACAGCTGTCGGCTGAGCAGGGCGACATCTGCGATTTGCTTGTGCGGCAAGGTCTCTTGGATTTGGTGTAGGCTTTCCTGCCCCAAGGGGATTTGAAATAACAACAGAAATAATTAAATAGTTCGATTTCTATAAAAACCAAAGATGTGCTCTACAATTTTCAATATTGTTTTTTATCGCCTAATTTTAAATTAATTTCATATTAATAGATTAATACCTGAGATCAAAGCCTAAATTCAGATTTAAAAAATACTTGAAATAAGAAAAGAAAATTTGAAAGAATATAAAATATTTTAACATCCCACCATAGAATTTATTCAGGTTTTTGATGCTCTTACTGAGCACCGCGGGTTACAAACCTGCTCTTGGATACACTCCCACTAACATATTATTTTTTTCTTTTCAGTTTTACTATTAAACATCACTTTCTTCGCAGTTACGATACATAAAATTCCAGACCAAAATCACGAAACATTTGGAAACAGCATATATATCGAATTCTTGATGGAATGGGACATACAATTTTGCCTATTCTCAATATTATGTCTCTGAAAACCTACCCGCTCGAGTGCACAGCAGCTTAAAAAAGTTGTCATAAAAAAGCAAAAAAAAACGTATACAATGATTTCAATAAGTCCACACAATCTCCTTTCGTAAAAATATGTAATATTTCTGTTTAGACTTCGCCTGAACTAAATGTATTTTTATTTAAATCAATCCGATTAAAAATAGAAAAATATTTTTAAGAAATGCGTTTATTGCTTTTCAGTAACACGGTTCGCTACTCAGTAACAGAAAGATTTTACATGAAAGTTAATATTTTACGCTTTAGTGAATGGCAGCACGCTGCTGCGTTGTGATGTAAAGTATTTAGTTTGAGGCAGTGGCAACACGTTGCTTTCAAATAGCCGAATTTGTGGATTAAAAGAAAAATCTTACATTGTGCTGAATGGCAACAGTCTAGCTCGCTGAAAAGAAAAATGTTTTACTTTACTAGTATTTTATTTTACTAGTTTTTTCTTTATCTAGTATTGGTGCTCTTCTGACTTTCAAATTGCCGAGTGTGTTAAATAAAATAAATTCCTTAAATTGGTACATTTTTATTAAAATATGAAATAAATCAAAAAGGAACTCGAAATTCAAAGTTTCGGCTTCGAAGTGCCCATGTTCGAGTAGAGAAGTAAGGATATCCAAATTTCGGTGGCTCTACGTGCAGTTGTTTTTTCACAATGCGAGGAACATACATACAGATTTTCATTATTTAGGTTTTTTTACTTCCTTGTATGAAGTACAAAGGAAGTATTGTAATCGCGAAAAATTTTGGGTATCATATTCCAAAGAAAATGTCCATTTTGACCGCTATCGAATGCAATTTAACGGTTTTTTTTCGTGACATCTGTATGTAAGGACAGAATAAAGGACTCTTTTTCCACAAACGAATTAGAAACTTATTTAAAATGGGTTCAGAAAAGATTTTTTTCGTGGCGTCTGTACGTACGTATGTACATATGTATGTATCTCGCATAACTCAAAAACGAGTAGCCTCAGAACGTTGAAATTTTGTATATAGGACTATTATAGCATGTAGATGTGCACCTCCTATTTTGGTTGCTATCGATCTCACCAAAAGTATATATATATATATTTCTTTACGTTTTAAAATATTTTTTAGAGGTCATGAGGCGTTTTCGCAGTATTTGTTGCCTCGTTTCATATATGCATCACTATTTAAAAAAATATTTTAATTTTGGTTGTATGTTACTTTTCTTCCATGCGTAGGGAAAAGGAGCGCCCAATTGAGACGATTTCGATTAACATTAAATGATTTAATATATTTCATGTCATTAAATTATTTCACGCGTTTTTGTCTCAATTGGTCGTTAGTTGAAACGCGTGGAGGTGATATTTCAATGGAAGTGGCAAAGTACTTTTCCCCTGAAGATGCTGCTTAGCGACTCTCAATGAAATATTGCCATTTTGTGCATAATGTACCTTCCTATTTTTCTTGCAACTTCTGCTTTTCCCAATTTTCTAAAAAATTTCAATTTCAATGGCATATATTTTTGAGTAATGTTTTATTGTGAATTATGAAGTTTTAATTATATCTGATATGTAACCTTGGCACTACCGTGCTTTTTCGAATAGGATTCAGAGGGTTTCGGGTGTGCTATAGCTTTTGCATTCTTACTTGTTAATTATAGTATAATAAAATTGGCAGCTAGAAGCGCAGTTTTTTAAAACCTTAAAATACTATCGTTCAAAAGATATATGTATATCTGTTTATCGGTTCGGTGAGCTCAGTTTCTTTATTTTTATATGTTTGTAAATTATGTATGCTGTGCTATAAAAATGATTGAATTATGTTGTTTTTATATTCCGGTTAAGGTTTTTATGCCTTTAGTTAACCTTCATGATATAGTTGTAGAATGATGAACAATTTAAAAGTTATTTAAGTGAGGCTAAGCCTAATTTGTTTACCATAACAGCCATATTTGTTTACATTTGGAGCTTTGCAGAATAGTGAATTTGTTACCAATCTAGAGAAACTAAGCTAAGAATAACGATAACGTCTTCTTTTATTATTGAGAATTAAATCATGCTTAATCCGTTCTGGAATTATCATTTAAGCTATTAAATTATTGCATATGTTGACTCAGCATAGCGACCACAGCACATTAACGTCCGTTTCTATGCTTTCGGTGTCTTTTTGCCAAGTGAGACCAAAACTAAACTTTCAGTTTTGTGCACCCAAAATTCTGCCTTATTGCCCGTTGGCCGAACAGCTTCTTTTTGCTTAAAAACTCTAACTTTGATTGTAAAAATTGTTCTTTAAATGTTTTAACTATATTTATGTTTTATCAGTCTAAAGGGGCTTTGTCCCTGAAGGACCACTGCTTTCGTTTTGCGATTTTGCTTCGGAAACATTAAATGAGGGTTCACTTTTCAAACTGTTACCATCAAATATTGCAGCCCTATATTATATTTAAAGAAATTAAATAATGAAAAATGTGCATAAATGTATGTATGTTTGTCGCATTGTAATAAAATAACGGCAGCTGGAGCCATCGAATTTTGAATGTCGTAATCCTACTGCGAATATGGGCATCTGGAAGCCCAAATTTGAAATTTGGAATTTGTCTTATTATTGATTTCATATTTTGTAAAACTTTAACGAATTGTTATTTAACAAACTTAAGGATTTCAAAGCGAGCAATGGCTACGTTGTACAGTAAAAAGATTTTTATCGCCAGCGCGTGAGACTGTGTATAGGAAATTCTAGAGATATGCTCAGTTTTAAAATTATTTTGCGATATTGATATTTAACTGAATTTTATAGTTTAAGTGCAAAAAACATGATATTTAATAAAAAAAAGGTAACACACAAAATGTGAAAAAAGCTCCCTTTGACGCAATTTAAAATATAAAACATTTCAAATTTTCTTTTGTATTTTTTTAAATTTTCAATAAAGATACTTTGAGTTTTTTATATATTTTTGCCTTGTCACGAGCTGAATTAATTAAATGAGAAATATATCTCGAATACCTGTTTCGTAGGCTTGAATTTATTAATCGAGAGGTTTGCTAGCAAACTGTTATGGTTCATTTTTTTCTGTCTGTTCACGGAGTTGCTAACTGGATTACTGTAAAAATGATCTTCTATTTGGGATTGTAATGTAACACGCAGTTCTGATTTTTTAAATGTATTTTGCAGAAATATATGATAAACCTAAAACATTAGTTATCTTATACTGCCGTGTTTTTAACTTGCAACTTAGCAAGTTAAAAACAGGGCAGTATAAGATAACTAATGTTTTAGGTTTATCACATATTTCATCAAAAGCAGAAGTTTGTTAAAAATATCAAGTGTTTTATTCCCTTTGTTTGAAACATTAAGCTGATGCTACATCAAAATTCGTATGTTTTTACAAACGTACAAACGTTCACAAATCGTGAATAAAACTGCTCAGTGAAAACGAACAGGACATTTTTGGTCTTATTATGATATTATTAGAGGAAAAAAATTCTTGAATTTTAGGATGTTGTCAGATGCAAAAATTTTGTTATTACTATTAGGGATATAAAGTAAAATATCTACAACACATGACTTCCTTATACTGTTAAATTTTACACATTGCCCCATCCATTTCATTTAGACATATTTTCTTCGAATTTCATCAGAGATTTATTTCTCATTCTTTTGGCAAGGCAAAAATACATAAAAACTTAAAACATCTTCATTGAAAATTGTGAAATACAAAAAAAAAAAAAAAAAAAAAAAAAAAAACAAAAAAAATTTTTAATAAAAAATTTGAAAAAAAAAAAAAAAAAAAAAAAAAAAAAACTTAAACACAAAATACAGTTAAAAGCATTTAAAAAGAACAACTTTTTAAAATTAAAATTGGTGTTCCTATGCCCCAATCGACAAAATTTCTTCTTTTGGCCCCAGTCGGCAAAAAGACGCTGATGTTGATCCATAATTTGACTTGATTTACTATTCTCCTAAGAATTTCAAATGTAAACAAATGGCGGCCTCGTTAGGCTTAGAACACTTAAATTTTTAAATTATCGATAATTCTACAACTATTGCATGTAGATTAACTAAAGGCATAGAATCCTTAAGCTGAACAAAAGAACAGTACTGTTCAATCACTTTTAAAGCAAGAAAATGTACAATTCATCAGCGTATTAGTATAAAAAAGAATGAGCTCGCCCAGTCGGGTAACAGAGTGGAGATATCTCTCTCTATATATAAGTAATTTCTTTTTATTTTAATAATGCTTTGTTACCATTCTCTTAAAAGATTTTTTTGTTTATATTTATAAGGTACTATTCAAAATTGTATATGAGTCAGATTTATAACTGTACCAGTAGTTTAAATGCATTTTATGTTCCTTGGTTTGAACTGTGCAATATGACTATATAAGACGTTCTGTTTTGCTGCTAAGGAATTTCAAATAAAAAGCTGTAAAATAAAACGGAGCGGCGTTTTTCAACTTTTCATTATTCGCGGTTCGGTTGTAGAGTCAGTAGGTTATTTCGAAACAGGAGATATGCAAAATGAGCAACTTCTTCTTTGGAAATCGAACCATGGACCTCTCGGTTACGCGTCGAGTATGCTGACTACTACACCATGAAGGCATGCGAAGAAGGCGGGAGCAATACCTTATATACTCCCCTTTTAAAGGCGACTGGGGATTAGGGGCAGCAATCGCCAAATCGTGGTGGTGGAGAATTATCATCCATCACCTTTTTAGTTCGGGCGCCACTTGTAGAGTCATTAGGTTATTTCGAAGCAGGACATATGAAAAATGAGCAACGCCTTCGCCGGGAATTGAACCACATATCTCTCGGTTACGCGTCGAACGTGCTAACCACTGCACCACGAAGGCATGAGAAGAAGGCGGGAGAAATACCTTATACAGTTTTCAATTATAATTTTCATCGCCCCCCCCGCATACAATAAAATGTGTACAACTGTAATATATATTGAGTATTTTGATTTCTGTTTTTAAATTATTTTTAAACAAGAGCAATGCCAAAACGTTGCCAAATCGCCAACGTTGGCGAGAAACCACATCTGGAATTTTGCCGAGCGGGCGGTGAACAGATGAAGCGAATGGAAGCTGAGAAAATTTAAACATTATATTTGAAATAAAAGCCAAACAGGGAGATAACATTAAAAGAATACAAAAGTACTTTAAATTCGTTAATGAAAGTTAACCTAGACGGGGTGAGCTAAATTTTGAAATTGGGATTTTTTTTTTTTTTGGAATAATAAAAGAAATAAAACAGAAGCGTTACTAAAGAAAAGAGAAAAAATAAGTAATATGGTTTGTGGAAGCCATCACGAGCATGCGCAGAACAAATGTTTTCTCATAGGAAAATGGAAAATGTTCGATAATGCGAGTTTCAATTTTCATTCGAGTCAATTGCTATCGAATGTCGTATGTCATATAGATTTTCGTGTTAATTACAGTTCACCATATTAAATATTCACGGTTGCAGATTTATACAGACTGATGGATATTTTTTTAAGCGAGCGTTAGAGGATATTCAAGCATCAACAAGCGCACAGACGAGCGTGGTTCCAAAAATAAAATCAAGAAAATATTCTCAAGAATACTTAAATTTGGGGTTTATCAATACTGAAGTAAATGAAGAAGAAAGGTCCCTGTGTATCATTTGCTCAAAAATGTTGGCCGCAGACAACAGGAAACCTAATAAACTTAAACGACATTTGGAAACCCTTCATAGTGAGTACGTCAAAAAACCCAGATAATTCTTCGAATTAAAATTAAAATCATATGAAAAGCAAAAATCATTTAGTAGAGAAACTTTGTCCATGAATAAAAAAGCTTTAATTGCATCCTACAGAGTTTCATATAAAATAGCCAGATGTAAAAAACCTCGCACAGTTGGTGAAGAGTTTATTTTGCCAGCAGCAATTGAGATTGTAGAAACTATATTTGGAGACAATTTTTCAAAACAATTGCAGTCCATACCTCTTTCAAATGATACTGTTGCTCGTCGAATTGGTGATATAGCTGAAGATGTACAGCGTCGGCTTTTCTCGAAGTTGCGTGACAAATTATTATCAATACAGCTTGATGAAGCAACAGATAGTAATAAAGATGCTTATTTCTATAAAACTGAAAGGAACAGCGCTCGCATTATTTGCTATTTTAAGTGATTTTATGAACGAGGCAAACATAGAATGAAAACATTGCGTCGGAATATGTACCGATGGTGCTCGTTCAATGTCCGGAAGATTCCAAGTATACAAACACGTGTGAAACAAAAATCGCCTCAGTGCATCTGGACACATTGCATGATCCACAGAGAAGTTTTGGCTTCCAAAGAAATGAGTCCTGGTCTGAATATTGTGTTAACTACGGTTGTAACCGTAGTAAATGATATCAAAATGAGAACCCTGAAATCA
Source organism: Stegodyphus mimosarum (assembly GCA_000611955.2). Taxonomy (NCBI): domain Eukaryota; kingdom Metazoa; phylum Arthropoda; class Arachnida; order Araneae; family Eresidae; genus Stegodyphus; species Stegodyphus mimosarum. Next base: position 28,305 of record KK117208.1, read on the forward strand.
AGAATCTTTTTTGCACTTTGTAAAGACATGGGTACGATACATTCAGCTTTACTATTTTATTGCGAGGCAAGATGGTTATCACGTGGGAAATTCTTGCAACGTGTTTATGAATTAAGAGAAGAAATCGCCATTTTCCTAGAAGAAAACTGATCGGAAGCCGAGAATTTTCGTGAAGGTTTATTTGTGATGAAATTGAGCTACTTGGTCGACATATTCGAGAAATTAAATAACTTGAATCTTCAACTCCAAGGTGCAAATACACATTTGCTGGATACGAGTGATAAAGTTAATGCGTTTTGTAGAAATTAGAATTGTGGAGCAGACATTTAAAGAAAAAAAAACCTAACAATGTTTGCAAATGTGAATGATTGTACTAAAAGTTACAAGGCTTAAGAAGAACATGTAAAAGTTGATTTTGTAACTATTGAAAATTATTTAGCCAGGCTGGCAAAGAATTTTAAAAAGTATTTTCTTGCTGATGATAAACTGATAGGAAGTTACGAGTGTGTTAGGGATTCATTTCAAAGACTTCTGAAGGACTCTCAATTGATGAGGAAGATAAATTCATAGACTTCACGACAAGTGGGGAAACCAAAAGACAATTTAGTAATAAACCACTGTTTGAATTTTGGTCAGGAGTAGAGGATTATTTTTATGCACTAAAAACAAGGGCATTTCATATTCTATTACCATTTTCAACATCCTACCTTTCTGAAACTGCATTTTCTGCTGTGGCTTCTTTGAAGACAAAATATAGATCTTGGCTAAATATAGAAACAGAACTGAGAGTGGCTATTTCTAATATTAAGCCTTCCTTCGAAAAACTTTGCTCTGAAAGACAGGCTCAAGGAAGTCACTAATAATTATTAAATTTGTTTTTAATTTAGTATGTTTTAATTTAATAAGTTAATTATTAAATATGTCGAAATATGTTTTAGAAAATGTTTTGCTTTAATAAATTAATTATTAAACATGTCGAAGCGTATTTTGTTTATGTGTATGTGTGCTTTCCTTTCAGTCAGTTAATTAATTTTTGTTAAATAATATTTTCTCTTGGATATTCTAGCGCCCTCCCCTCTAGTGTGCTCGCGCCTCCCTAGGGGGTCGCGCCTCACAGGTTGGAATCACTGAAACAGAGGAAATATATATACAGTTTTGGGTTCAATCTGTTTTGTGACACATTTGCTGTATTTATTATTTAAATTAACGACACAACATTGCAAAGTACCTTTGAGCAGGTTTGTAAAGTAGTTATGTTAATATCTACTTTTAGTCTGTTAGTCACGCATTAGAAGGAAATACGAAAAACATGCACTGTTCTTCGACGTCAAAACATAATTTTCTGACTTTCTGAAATTGCAATTCCTTGCTTTCATGACGCTTATAACGCTTAATTTGATAACATTTCCCAGTGACAACATAATGTACTTGCATTAAGTGAAGCACTTTTTTTTTCTCTTTAACCATGTCTGAGGTGATACGAATTTAAAAGCTCTACCTGCATGGAGTCTTGCTTCATTACGTAAAAATTTTTATGCGAGTCAACTAAGAAAGAACATTTATGCTTTATTTTAGCAAGTAATAGTAACATGACAGGCGTTACAGTTTCGTCTGACAATCATCTAAATTGTAACAGTCACATTTCTGCTGCTTTTCGGTCTGTCGACTATCATTATCTAGGAATTAAACTAAATGTTCTTTCAATTAGTTAGTCTTTTAAGTCATCCTTTCTGTTTTTGTGCGCCTGTCACAATTTAGCACACTTTTCAAACCTTTTGTTAAAACTTACTTAAATTAAGTGAGAAAAACCCGACAAGCTGTAAAAAAATGTTGATCCAAAATTTATGAAAAGTAAAGTTTAAATTTGGTTCTCTTCTTTCTTTCTTTATTTAATTTCAATGAAGGCATTTATTTAGAATTAACGTCTTTTCCTTTATATAAAAGCACGCATAAAATAAAGATCAATAAAGTACATATAGTAGCTCCCAAAAATGCTCGTACACTTATGAGTTTCAGTAAAATATTGCTTCGTTCATGAATAAAAATTAATATTTTAGAATGAACATTTTTAATAATAATCTATGAATTTCTCTTAGTAAAAGTACATTAATTTTTACATTAATTTTTTATGAGCGTATTAAAACTTTTTTTTGAAAATCAATAACAAAAAAGTAACAGAAATGTTACATCACAAAAATCTTAGTAAGCTTTAAAGAAATTTGCACATATAGTAAATCTTGTAGTATTTCCGCTAGTTAGTATTTTGTAGCATATCTTGCAGTATTTCTGACAGCTTTCCAACATCTGGGCATAGAATTCACCAGTTTTTTGTAATATCTGCAGCAATGTTCTTCCATTCTTGAAGTTATAAAAATACTATGGATGGATGCATGTAGTCAAGTCAAGAATGACAAACGTGTATTCAGAACTCTTTGGTTAGTCTTGTTTAACTTTATATAGTTACCCCGTTATGAAGCATTAAACTCTGAATAATTAATTTTCAGTTATTGTAAGTGATGTTTGAAAAAAAAAATATTTATTTTTAAGAAAGTTTTAGCCAATACTTTGTTGTAATTGCTTAATACTTTTTCTATATTTAAGGAAGTTCTTTTTGTTTTAATAATATTTTGTTACCATTCTTTTAATAGTTTTTTGCTTTTGTTTATATTTATACCGTTCTATTCAAAATTATAATTGTTTTCTTTATCTATATTTTCCATTACAGTATTTTTTACATTTTCAAGGATGGTTTTATCTTTTCACAGTAAAACATTTGTTACCTTTCTTTGTAAAGTCATACACATATATATTTCATATTTGGTCGGATGCAAAAAATTATAATTTGCATTCGAATATTTGAAGACATTTTTGCTAATACACATTTAAGGAAAATGTCCCTAGAGAGCGTTTGTCGTATTTGACATGATTTCCTTTTCATTTCATTTATTTTTGTTTTGACTTATTAGTCCAAAGGGGCTTTGTCCCTGAAGGACTATTGTTTTCGTTTTGCAATTTTGCGTCGGTTCACACTGAATGGCACTTTCAATGTTCAAATGTTAGCCACTAAATGTTATCGCCCTGTTTAAAGAAATTAAATAATGACGAATCTGCATAAATGCATGTACGTTTCTGGCACTGTGATAAAACAACGGTACCTAAAGCCATCGAATTTTGAATGAATATGGGCGAATATGGGCATCTGGAAGCCCAGTTTTCAAATTTGGAATTTGTTTTATTATCGATTTCGTATTTTGTAAAACTTTAGACAATTTTTGGTTAACAAACTCAAAGATTTCAAAGCGAGCAATGGCAAAGTTGTACAGAAAAAACATTTTTATCTCCAGCGCGCTAGACTGTGTATTGGAAGTTCTAAAGATATGCTCAGTTTAAAATTATTTTGCGATATTGTTCTTTAACTGAATTTTATGGTTTAAGTACGAAGAAAATGATATTGAATAAATAAAGGCAATACACAAAATGTTAAAAAAAACGCCCTTTGAACGTAATTTAAAATCTGAAACCTTTGAGATTTTTTTTTTTTTATTTGTATTTGTAAACTTTTTTCTTCCTTTTTTCATATATGTGTTCCTCCAGATATTATATTTTCTTGCGACTAAATACTTATCTAATAAAATAATAATAATATTACTATCAACCTTAATGTAGTAGCAAGATTTTATGCCAAAGAAGTTACCGCCCCTTCCCCAAAAATAAAAAATAAAAAACTACCAAATATCAAACATTTCCTCATAGAGTTGAACACGGGAGCGGCATTTTGAAATATTCAGCGCATTCGCTGTTAGTCAGTTCTCCTGATAACCTCTTTAGTAGCTAGCCCACCAGTTCTGTTAGCAAAGACGTGATTAATGATGAGATTCAGCTCCGGTTTTTTCCCACCTCCTGAAGTTGCAACCATTTTACTGGCAGTTAGATCATCTTTTTGTTGAGCATATTTTGTTGGGAATCCCATGCGCTCAAATAAGTACTAATATCCTTTGCACGTATCATTCCAGGATACATTATCACTGCGTGCCCAACTAGATGCATCAGGTATATCTATTACACAATCATCTATGTACACTGTCGCAAAATAGGGGACACTTCTATAGCTCCCGTTCTACTGCACCGATTGACGAAACATAAATTACGTTTTTTATGCTTCGAAAGCGCAACATAGGATATACACTAAATTTATGTGCACTGTTCTAACATAGGTATTCTAACACAAAATCGGACATTTTTTAAAAATGATATGCCAGATGTTTTCCATATTTCAATTCGACGACTCGGATTATTAAAGATTACCTTTTGTAAAATTTGTTAAAAAACTTTCCGAAAAATTAAAAAAATTATCTTGGCGCATTTTTTTCAGTTTCCGCCAAGAATAATTGGCTTGGCGAAATTCTTAATTTATGATAATCTATTCTTTTTTTCCCTTTAATTGTGCTCGAAAGGAAAATATGTGCATATTTAATTCTTTCATATACTTTTAAAAAAGTGCCTAAACCATATTTGGCGTTATTGCCCCTTGCATGTTGTTTTAAAAAGCACCAATATATAAATTCATATATATCTTAGGGAACAAAAGCTTATATTTTTTGCAATTGCCTTTTACAGTAATACATCTATCATGAATTGATAGTACTGTCTGTCTACGAGAAGAACAGCGCCGCCACAGTATCTGACGGGTGGCGGTCGCTATAGCAACAGGGCTAGTATATTTCGAACAGGGGCGAACCAAGGGGTGCTTTATTATTACTTTGTTTTTGGCGACTGTTGGCTTAGTGGAAAAGAGTTATCATTCGCCTTCAAGACATCTCTACGGAAAATGGGTCAAGGCCCGTTTCTACGGCAACAGACAGCTGCAGACTAACTGGCGAGAGCTTTTCTTATGATTGACAGACTTTACAAATTTTATAAGCTATAACTTAAAACATTTTTCAAAAACTTTATAAAAATTATTAAAAAATTTAAATTTTAAAAATAAGTCAGAAAATACGTGCGAATTTTAGTTGGTGTGAAAGTAAATTTCGAATTGTGAAAGAAGAAGTTAGTGGTTATGCAGATGGCGTATATTAATATTAGTATTAAAGGGCGCAGCCCGCAGTCCATCTAACCGGCATTAGCCGGCCTTTTAACCAAAAGGATAACCAGCCAATCCAACCAAAAAAGTGGGAGCCAGCAGCCCAGCTGCGCCTCCCCGGAAAAGACCAAATCAACAAAATTAAATAGCCTTAGAGAAACCAGATCAGGCCTCGAGTAACGGGAGAAGGAGAAGTCACATTCCCTCTCCCCCCAAAAAATACTAAAAATTACTGTTAGCAAAAGGTTGCAAGGCCAATCAATTAAATCAACACGAGCCTAAAAAATTGAAATATAACAGGGCTGCTAAAATTAAATAAAACTCGTCACAAACCTCAAACACACACATAGCCCACTATAAATAAAAACAAAAATAAAAGTAGATCTAGTTCTCAATTCCAATAGTTTTCTTAATCATATTAATAATGTTAATTATTTCCCTAGCATATCTTCTTGTATTATATCTCTAGTATATCTGAATTTGTCTCAGACGTGACCTGACGTACGCTGCCACAACCGCGTTTAGAAAACGAACTGCGGCAAATGGTTATCAGGACATCTATCTCTCAGGAGACAATCGGCCTGTTGTTTGCGTCTGTGCCTGGATGTGTTACTTCTTTTATTGTCACCAATTGTGCTCCTGCAACTTATTGAGCCTACTATTTAGTCATTCTTTTTATAAATGTATCATGTTGTAGTAAGTATTTCCTGTTGTTCGCTGCGGTATCTCTCCTTCCGCCAATTCTCACCAATTTCTGCGCATGCGAGTTCATTCATAACATTGAATTTTTACTGTTACATAGTGTAATCCTGAACGTCGTTTCCCGTATTGATAATATTAATTTATAGTACTAATTTATTTAGGAATGTTTTATCCAAGGGAAATAGATGCTTCACAAAGAAATTTATTGACTAATTTATTTTGTCTTGATAAAGAAATAACTATTTCCTATTATTAATTACATTTATGCCTATATCCTTTTATGTAATATTTTTTTCGATAATGGTATTGGTATTGGTATTTGTACTGTGAAATTAAAAAATAACAGAAGAATTTACTGCCAGAAACTCATTTCCGTTGCCTAATTCTCACAAATATGTCAAACGTGTTTCGTTTGTCCCTGTGGTGTGAGTTCCTTTTTGTTCATGAATTATGGTAATTTCAAGAAGCCGCAGACTTTGCCAAACCCAGTCTGATACAGGGCTCTTCTGCATTTTCTCCCACAGTTAATTTCTCTTGCGGAGATAATCACTGATCTGTCATGCCACAAAAGCCATAAAGAGCACGATTGGTTTGCTAACATTCCACCGAAAAAGGTCAAGCAATAACACGTTTCGATTGGGCATTCTTCGGTCATTATCGGCCGGACCACCTGATTGATAAGTAAGAGGTCAGTTGAAGAAAAGAAGGAGAAGAAGGTTACATGACTCATTTGCCTGAATTTTATGAAGATGTGGCGCACTTTTTTATGACTTTCTGTAGACAGTCACTTTTGTGACCTATTTTATGAAAACATTATTAAAAAACGGTTGTAGCTATCATGCAAAATGCTGTGATATGTCACGTGAAGCAAAATAAAAGGGAAAACGGAAAGACCTTAGGGCAGGTAGAAAAGAATAATCTTTTTTACTGATGTAATTTTTTCATCAGTGCATTATTTGCAAATCATTGATCAAATACTTTCAGTAGATTATATTTGTTATCGGACGCTTTTATTTTTTAAATGGATTTCTGAGATCTTTTACTAAAGGCTTCAAAATTTTCCTAATATATTATATTTATTCTATTTTAAAAACCTTGCTTGATTAAAAAAATATCATTAAGATATTCCAAGGAATAAAATAATTTATTCAAAAATGCTTATCAGCAACTTAAAAAATAATTCGAACACTTGAAATTTTTTGAAATTTTTCAGTAGACGATGTGTCCTATACCAATGTTTTATTTTAAACGAAATAGTAGATTACAGAAATTGTTATTTCCATTTGGAAATGATCACTTATTTGGTAAAATTTCTCCCTCCTTTCCACATGCATTCGTGGTGTAACGGTAGCACAATCGGCGCATATTCGAGAGATCCAGGTTCGAGTCCCGGCGAGGGCACTGCATTTTTTTCTTGTACCACTTCTTCAAAATAACCTAATAATCTACAGTGGCACCCGAACTAAAAAGTGGTGGATCATAATTCTTCCACTAAGGTTTGGCGACCGGGTCCTCTAATCCCCAGTCGCCCTTAAAAAGGCAAAGGTGTATATAAGGCAAAAACGAGAGGAATACTACCTGATCCGCCTTGTCTAAAAATAGACCTTATAATCTAGCGTAAATAAGGTATTTTCTCCCTCTTTTCCGCCTGCCTTCGTGGTGTAAGGGTAGCACACTCGGCGCGCATTCGAGAGGTCCAGGTTGGAGTTCCGGCAAGAACATTGCTCATTTTTCATGTATTCCTGCTTCAAAAATGCCTAATGCTTAATGACAGAGTAACAGTTCCATATCTGAAGCGAATATGGCAAGATGCTACAAATTAATATGTTCTATTGAAAATTTTAATTCATCAATTTTTTTGGATGACAAAATTTGGGATAATGTTAGACTTGAAGACTAGTGAGAAATTAATGTAACTGAGTCCAATGAATGAAAGTTCTGCGTGGCGAAAGTCGAGTGAAGAACTGAATCCAGAAAACATACCGCCTACTCAAGTACGGGGATAGGAACATTATGGTTTGGGGATGTTTCGTTGCCCCTGGGATGGAGAATTTAGTTTTTATAGAAAATAATGTGCATTGGTATAAATATATAAGTTTTCTTAATGAAAGCTTGAAAGCATCTGCAAGAAAAGAATAAGGAAGCTTGACATTCCTTCGAAATCTCTTATAACAGCAGTTCTTAAGAAGGGAAGGAAAATAATGCAGCATTCTTACCTAAAAAGATAGTTAAATCCATTCTGAGGCGTGTGAAAAAGTAATTTTAGCTTAAAGATATAAAAAAAAGTATTGAAAGCCTTCCTATTTTCATATTTTTGTTAAATATAATTAAGCTGTTCATTCAAAGTATCCGACTACTGATGATTGTACCCCGAAGACGAAATTTTGAATATGTTTTTGAGTTATTTCAAATTTAATGCAAACGTAACAAATTTTAGAATAGAAGAGAAGCACGCCAATGTAACAATCAAAATAAGTGAAACCGATTTTTGCCGATAGATGGCGGTGCCTCCTCGCGCATGATACTACCCGAGGGTATAAAAAGTCGTTACTGAGGTTGCTTTCGCTTTCTAGAAATTTCATTCTCCTGATGCGGAGGGACCTGTAGCTGCCCTGGAAATCGATAGAGTGTTTTAATAAATGTACGCCAAATACAAAGTTGTTTCAGCAATTTTGATTGTAACAAATTTTGTTCAATAAACTCACCTATTTGAAAGCGATGAATGGCACCTCTTTTCGAAATAAGCCTTTTTATCTCCAGCGCACCAGACTGCTGTCTTTCTTGAAAATGTAAGATATTTATTAGTCCAAAGGGGCAGTTTGCCATGAAGGACTATTGATTTCGTTTTGGCATTTTGCATTGGTTCACTAGGGATGTCGGTTGACTTTTTAAATTGTTGCTACCAAATATTAGAGCCCTGTATTGTATTTAAAGAAACTAAATAATGAAGATTGTGCGTAAATGTATATGTGTTTCTCAAACTGTAAAAAAACAAAGGTACCTAGAACCGTCCAATTTTGAATAACGTAAATATGGGCATCTGGAATCCCTAATTTGCAATTTGCCAGTCCGTCCGCGGAATTCGAACCTCGCACCGAACTATCAGTATTCAGCGGCTTTAACCGCTCGGCCGCTGGTGGGCCTGCTGCGATGGATGAACTGTGGAAAGTAGTTAAAGAGAAATTGGAATTAAAAGCCCTGGAAATTTTACAAAAATCCTTTTTGCCATAGAACTCTTGATGCAGACTTGAGAGTTCAGAAAAAAATTCTATTATTTCTTACATTTAGAAAAACATTCTTTACTTATTAAATATTAATTAAAAGACCCCGAAATCATTCTAAAAATGTGTAAACTACCTCTGTATACTATAGTAGACCTTTTAGCATTTATTCTTCTCATCACCCTAGACAAACTTTTCTGTATTTTTAAATTTGGTATTGAATTTTGCTCCCAACTTCTTAAAAATTTCTTTTGTCTCATTAGAAATTTTATGCGTTGTAAAGAACTGGAACGTTTCTGATATTTTCTATCGCAAGTTTCGTTATTAGATAGCCATCGTTTTGTTCGCCCCTCTTTCCTGTTGTTACTCCCCGCTTTTTTTTTTTGATAGACAAAAGTGATTTGAGTTTATGTACACAACATTTTAAACGATTACTTACCATTTTCTGCACACTTGTCAAAATTTCCAGTAGAAATGAAACAGAAAAATAATTAAGTATTCTAGTCATTCCTTGCATCCCCTGAACTCGAATTTTGAGATACATACTTTATGAAACTCAGAGAACTCAGTATTTATAATTTGTTAGGATATTGTAGTTGCGGATTATTGTTACATGTTCATAAGTTGCAATAAAAGATCGACATTAATTTGCACTAATACTTAAATTCTGTTCAAATTACTCGATATTTTTAAGCAATTAAATACCACTTTATAGAGCAAATGCCGTTGCATAAATAGTACGTAACTCGCAGTGAGTTCTGCATTCGGCGATATGTCGTGGACAAAGACGACGCACATCAGGTTTTCTCGTCTTTTTAAGACTTAAATCAGCATTAATCACTTTGTTTACAGTTGACACTGAGCATTTTATTGATTTTGCAACAGTCCTTTGACTTGACGGATTTTCTTTCAATATGAAATATTTTGCCTTTGCAACATTTCTTTTCCCTTCTTCGCATGCCTTCGTGGTGTAGTGGTCAGCACGCTGGGTGCATATTCCAGAAGTCCGTGGTTCGAGTCCCGACGAAGACATTGCTCGTTTTTCAATACTCCTGCTTCAAAAATACCTAATGTCTCTACAGTGGCGCCCGAATTAAAAAAGGTGGTGGATGTTAATTTTCCACCACCAGCATTTGGCGATTAGATCCCCTAATCCCCAGTCGTCCTTTAAAAGGGGGAGTATATAAGGTATTTTTTCTCCCTTTTTTGCATGCCTTCGTGGTGTAATGGTCAGTACGCTGGGCGTGTATTCCAGAGGTCTGTGGTTCGAGTCCCGGGAAGTCATTAATCATTTTTGAATACTCCTACCTCCAAAAATATCTAATATCTCAAACATGTTTCATGTTGGATATGCATTTAGAACTCGTTTTCCACTTGAAACCCAACTTTGACACTTTTGTCCTTGCTTGTTGACAATATTACCTATGATAGTTTATGATATTAAAAAACAAAGTAAGTTCTAAACTGTTGACACTTAACATTCACCTTGTTCTGTACTTGTGCTGTCTGGCATGTGATTCTTAAAGTAACCTAAATTTTAAAACTTTGTTACGCTATTCACTAAATATAAATTAGCATTGCTTTAGAATAGAAGATTTGCAACTATGATATGGAATTTAGTAATAATAATTTTTTTACTGTGAAGAGTTATACATAATTGTTAAAAACTAAATGTGCGTGAAAACCATCTTAAGTTCTATAGAGACTGTCCGCACATTGTTTAGACGATTTTGCTTCGGTACAAAAGAAACAAAATCTGATGTATTTACCATATGACTTCCATGTACACAATATTAAACTTTACGCAATTTTTCCTGCATTTCGTTTACACTTATTTTCTCGGATTTCATTAGAGATATATTTCTCATTCAATTACTTCAGTTCTCACTTCGCGACAAGACAAAAATACATGAAACCTCAAATTGTCTCTATTAAAAGTTTTAAAATAAAGAAAAATATAAAACATGAATACAGTTGACATAACTTAAAGAACATTTTTTACAATTAGAGTTGCTACGCAAACACAAGCAATTCGGCTAGCGGGCTAGAAGTCAGATTTTTCGGTGCACAAAGCTGAAAGTTTACTTTTGGTCCCACTCTGCAAAAAGACACTGAAGCCTTAGAAATAGACTTAATTTGTTATGGACGCTGTGCTGAGTCAATATATGGGATAATTTAATAACTTAAATGATAATTTCAGAAGGGATTAAGCATGATTTAATTCGCAATATTAAAAGGAGACGTTATTATTGTTGATGCAAAGCTTATTTTCTGTAGATTGGCAATAAATCCGCAGTTCTGCTTGCTGAGTTTCAAATGTAAATAAATATGGCTGCTATGGTAAAAACATTAGGTTTAGCCGCACTTAAACAACTTTTAAATTAGTGATATTAACCTGATATTAACCTAAGAAGAACATAAGTCAATCATTTTTAAAACCAAAAATGCACAATTTACCAACATATAAGAATAAAAAAACTGAGCTCTATGAGCTAAGTAATAGAGTGGGTATCATGGTGTACAAATGCCACGAAAAAATCTCTTCTGAATCTATTTTAAATTTGTTTTATAATTCATTTGGGATAAAATGTCCTTTACTTGTCCTTACGTGCAGATGTCACGCAAAACCATCGATAAATTGCATTCGATAGCTGTCAAAATGGATATTTTGGTTGAAATATGGTACCCGGAATTTTTCGTGATTACAACACTTTGTTGTACTTCCTTTACTTCGTGGTTCTTCGTGCAACGAAGTAAAAATCGTGCACTTGGAATTTTTGTAACTGCAACTATATTTTCAAATGTATAAATTCTCGTATTGTACGTGACAGTTTTGATTTTAAGAAACCAATGGATAGAAAACTATGTTTATGCTCTTTCTGAAGAAAATTATTCTTATCTTATTATTTAAAAACACTGTGAAAGCCATTATTTTTTTATCTCCCAAACTACCATAAGTAATATTGTCAACAAGCAAGGACAAAAATGTCAAAGTTGGGCTTCAAGTGGAAAAGGTGTTCTAAATGCATAACCAAGGAAAAAAAGGTATGTTTCGAATGTTGCAAAAGCAAAATATTTGATGTTAAAAGAAAATCCACCAAATCAAAGGACTGGTGCAAAATCATTAAAATGCTCAGTGTCAAATGTAAAGAAAATTATGAATGCTGATTTGAATCTTAAAAAGACGGGAAAACCTAATGTTTATCGTCTTTGACCACGACATATCGCCGAATGCAGAACTCACCGCAGAATTCTCTATGAGAAACAATTATTCGGTCAAAAATGGAAAAATGTTCTCACAATAGATGACTTGGTTGTATTTAAATGATTGCAATCGAAAGAAATCCACTTGCTTTCGTTAAAGAGGAGAAAAATCTTGAAACAAGTTTCAGATAATCTAAAATTTTGAAAGGGATTCATGATTGTTGATCATTTTTCTTATAACGTCAAATTCAAAATAAAGAGAGTGGGACAAAATGTTAAGATCAACTCCATATATTATCAGGAATATATTTTATACCCGATTTTCAAATAAGAAACACCTCCTTATTCACAGTGCCGCCAGTCAGTAAGTGCCATCATTAACCACACGTCAAAAGTCACAAAACATTTCTTGGAAAAAGGGCAGCTTCGTTAGGCTTAGTAGCATTTGAACATCTTTCAAATTGTTGATAATTCTACAACTACTGCATGCACATTAACTAAAGTTATGAAAACGTTAACCGGATATATATAATAAACATAATTCAACCACTTTAAAGAAAAAATGCAGAATTTACAAATATATAAAAATTAAAAAATGAGCTCACCGAATTGGGTAACAGAGTGGCTACATATATAGAGAGAGACGTTTGACGCAGCCAATTGCAATCAAAAAGGGAGGTGCACAACTACATGTTATAGCAGTCCCATATAAAGCATTTCAACCACCAGTCGTTTCATATATGCGACAGTCGTTTTCATATATGCGAGATACATATATATGTACGTAGCTACGTACAGAGGTTATGAAAATATCCCTCCTGAGTCCATTTTAAAACTATTTTACAATCTGTTTGGGGAAAAAAGAATAATTTTTTCTGTGCGTACATTCAAATGTCACACACACAAAAAAATTCGTTCAGATGGATTCGAGAGAGGTAAAAATGGGTATTTTCTTTAAAATACGATATTACCCTAAATTTGTCAGGATTTTGTTACTTCCTTTACTTCGCACAAGGAGGTAAAAAAATTCTCATTGTACTTTTTACAAGACGAAATTTTTCATGTGTTATCTTTCCTACTTTCACAATAGTATTCTAGGTCGGTTCTTAGAAATTTTCAATTGTAATTCTATTTTGAATTTAATTTTTGTTCTGTATATGATGTAATTTATTTTAATCTTGGAGATTTTTTTTGCATATTTTTTTTGCAGCAATGTGCTGATAAATTTTGACAACGAAGTGGTAAAACCATTGACAAAGTAAAGTGCATATTAAACTGAAGAAATCTGTAATATTCTGGGACAAAAATATATTTTTGTAAATGTTTAAAATCAGCTTTAAGAAATTTATGTTGGGTGAAATAACATGAAAGTCTAAAATCAGGGCTTTTCATAAGATCATAGCGTACAGATCCAATCACAAAAATATCAGGTCCTAAAAAAAACTTGTATGCTAAATCGTTTAAAAACTTGTATGCTATTCATCATACTTGCACAGCCGTGGTATGATGAATTAACTGCATCTTGGCTCTCGAAGGATCGTGACAAAGCCAATATGGCACTCGGGCTAAAATGTTTGGATACCACTGAAATAGAATATTTAAAACACAAAAGGCTTAGGTAAAACATTTCTGTAGATACATTAAAAATCATCTAAAAAGCATGCGAACAATCTTTGTAATCTGCTTAATTTTACTTCATAAATATTTAGAGCATAAAAGTAGAAAATGCTACTGAGTTATTATTAGTCTGAAAATTACAAAGATTCTTTCTTGTTTCAAAGTAAAATTTTATTTAAATTATAGTAATGTGTTTCTTTAATCTTTAGGCATCAAGAGTTTATTTCCGGGCAAGGTTATGAGGTACTTATAGTTAAGTTGGAATTTCACAGTAACAGTTGGTAAGTTCACTTTTGATCAAATTCTTTGAATATAAATAAAATTTGTAATAATTTTTCTACAAAATTGAGCTATATTTGAATGTTTCCAATTTTGTTAGTTTTTTTTATTTTGCTTTGGAACAACTCTAAAAAAAGTCATACGTAAAAAAACATAGATATTTCTCACATTTTGCAACTCTAAAATGTTTGCAGAAATCATTAAAAATTTAATTTATAAGAAGCTGAACTGTATTTTAAAAATGTATTGGTTTAAATACCATATTTAAATAAGAATATTTAAAACAATTTAACGGATTTAAAAATATTTCACGATTTAAGTAATTTTAATTATTTTCAAGTACTTTAAATTTTAAGTTAATTCACATTCTTTTATATATGCTGTAAAGACATTAGTTTATTTTCGAAGCAGGAGACGCGAAAAATGAGCAATGTCCTCGCCGGGACTCTAACCACGGACCTCTCGAATACGCGCCAAGGGTTGCTGACCACTACACCACGAAGGCATGTTAAGATGGCAGGAGAAATATCCTATATACTCGCCTTTTAAAGGACAACTAGGAATTAGGGTACCAAATCGCCAAATCCTTGTGGTGAAGAATCATAATCCAATAGCTTTTTTAGTTCGGGCGCCACTGTAGAGACATTAGGTTATTTTCGAAGCTAGGAGACATGAAGAAATGTGCCATGCGCTCGCCGAGAATTGAATCACGGACCTCTCGAATACGCACCGAGTGTGCTGACCATTACATCACGAAGGCACGCTAAGAAAGCCGGAGAAATACCTTATAATGTACGTGTATAAAATAAGGTATTATTGGATGATTTAAGTTATCTTAATTATTTCCCCATAAGATGCTAGTCTCAAAGTTAAATTTTACGGCTTATAAATGTCATATCCCTTTAGATGGTTTACTCAATTCGCAAATTGTTGCCACTAAATGTTATCTCTCTGCGTTATTTTTAAATAAATTAAATAGTGAATAATCTGCATGTATGTACGTATGGTCCTCACACTGTGATAAAAACGATGGTACATATAGCCTCCAATTTCGAAGGACGTAATCATCCAACTCGAACATGTACACTTAGAATTTTGGGTTTCGAATTAGTTTTATTATTTATTTCATAGCTTTAACACATTATAGACTCATTAGGCTATTTTGATGCTGGAGAAGTGAAAAATGAGCATTGCCCTCATCAGACTTGAACCTGGACCTCTCGAATACGCGCCGAGTGTGCTACCACACCACGAACACATGCAGAAAACCACCACAAGTGCATGCAGAAAGGAGGGAAAAAATACCTCATAAAATTAATAAATGCTTAATTAACAAACTCAACGATTTGAAGAGGGTAGTTTCAATACTGTTTGAAATAAAACATTTTTATCTCCAACGCAGGAGACTGTTGCCATTCCAAAAAATATGAGATATTTTTCTTTCAGTTTTAATTAACAAACTCGACAGTATGAAAGCAAAGTGTTGGTGTTGGCGGAAAAAATGTTTCCGTTCTGTAGCTCTCAAGACACTCTCAAACTTAATCTTAAGCGTTAAGAGTAACAAATTAAGCAATTTAAAAGGGATAAACATAGTTTCTAAGAATATTTTCTGTACTATAGTTTTATTGATTTAAATAAAGCTATATTTAAAGCATGAGATGTTCAATTAGAAATATTAAGCATTTTTAGAACATAACACTAGCTGGAGACATTCAAATCGTTATACCTGTTTCTTTTTCTTTTCTTTTCTTTTTTTTTTTTGCGATTATTGATTATTTTAGGTAGTGGCCGTGCAGAAGCTAGTTTTTAAAGAAATAATATAGTGGATATCAAAAAATACATGACAACTTCATACATTCTATCAGATATTCTACGCTGTTTTTAAATACTTTGTGATTTTGCTGTTGAATTAAACGTTATCTGGCGTAATTTTAAAGAAAGTGGTATTTAATAAATAAATTTAACACACAAAGGATTCATTACGAAAACAATAAAAAGAGTTTTTTTAAGTCATCTTGGTAAGACAATTAAATATTAATATGAAAATTTATGGAGAGAAGGAAAGGCAGAAAAAAAATGTATGCCAACACTTAACGGTGCACTAAAACACATGTTGTTATGCTGCTTTTAAAAATTCTGTGATTTTGCTGTTAAATTGTATGTGGCTTCAGTGTGAAGGAAATAATGCTTAACAATAAAGCTAAAAAGAAAATATTTGATGTGTAATCAGCCACATGACTTGCTTGTACGGCCTATTGACATCTTTTGCCGCGTTTCATTGAAACTTATTTTCTCGAATTTCATTAGAGATATATTTCCCATTCAGTTAGTTCAGTTCTCACTACGTAGCAAGACAAAAGCACATAAAAACTCAAAGTATCTTCATTAAAAATTGTAAAATACAGAAAAACCTAACACCAAATACAGTTAAAAGCAATTAAAGAAAACATTTTTGTAATTAGAGTTTCTTAGCCAAAGCAAGCAATTCGACCAACGGCAAGAAGACAGATTTTTAGATGCACAAAACTGATAGTTTACATTTGGCCCCACTCGCAATTTCAGTGCGGCAAACTGACTTAATTCACAATTCTATTAAGAGTTTCAAATGTAAACAAATGGTGGCTTCGTTAGGCTTAATTTCGCTTAAACAACTTAAAATGTTGATAATTCTACAACTATTGCATGCAGATTCATTAAAGGCATGAAACACTTAACCGGAATGTTAGAACAACATAATTCAATCACTTTTAAAGCAGAAAACGGACAGTTTACCAACATATAAGAACAAACATCTTGAGCTCTCCGAGCCGGTTAACAGAACGGGAATATATATATATACAGGGTAAGTGCGGCCCATTGCAACAAAATAGTGCAAAACTAGATTTTATAGTAGCCCATATACAAAATATCAAAGTTCTACTGTTACAGATTTTTGCGTTATGCGAAATACGTACATACGTACAGCCGTCATGAAAATATCTCTTCTGAATCTATTTTAGATTCATTTTCGTATCCGTTCTGTGAAAAAGAGTCTTTTATTCGTTCCGTCCGACGGATGTCACGCAAAAACATCGTTCAAATGGATTCGAGAGAGATCAGAATGGATATTTTCGTTGAAATTTGATATCCGAAATTTTTCGCGATTACAATTTCACATGAATTTTTACATATATGTATTCATCGATTTCAAATTGTTCAAATTAATTTACAATTTTTATAATAATATCAAACAGTGTGAAATATACCGATCTTTATCCAATAAAATACGTAACCACATTCTTTATTGAGAACTTCGGAACGAAATAAAATTTAGCTGTAAACTAAGTGCGATCATAATTTTACGGAAGAAACAAACAAGACTTTGTTATTACAAATCGGGAGCAATTCGCCCTTAGCAGCCATCTACTCGTGTTCTGAATCAGAAGACCATCATTTGTTTTCTGTTACATACCGTAATACCAGAACGGTTAATGGATTTGTCACGCAATCGAACACTCATCTCCATTCACTAAAAACTAAAAAGAAGAACCTTCTTCCTTGTATCTGCGGTAGCCTGACTGCAATCATGCTACCTAAGTACCGTGCCTCCAATAAGTGAAGGTTGGCTTTATGTTGTTGAGAACTGCCATCTAGACATGAGACATCCAGTCATTTAAAACTCAAGCTGAGCACGCAATTTATGATAATTGATTTAAAAAATGTTCTTCCTCTTCCTTAATGTATTATAGACGTAAAGCTATAAAAGACCACTTTCCCCTTCTTACTGTAACGTTACACGACTCTTAAAAGGTTTCCAGGTTGAGTTTAACAACTTGGTAATGCGGAGTCTGTGCTTTCTTACTGACTGGACCTTCGAATCTTAAAATGAATTAGCCATCCGTGGACTGTCGGTAGCTTTTCGGTCATGATTACATAGGGGTACAACATGATATATGATATTATTATGATAGAAATTACCTTCATTAACCAAATTTCAAGCTGTATTTTATTCTTTTTTATTTCATTCGAAAGTAGAACAATAAAAATTTATTGACGATTTCGATACCCAGTAGCGTAATGATTCAAACGGGAGAGTGGAAAGCACTACGGCAGCTTGGGGATGCATTTCGATAATTTCGATGCAAATGTATTCGCTTGAACTGATTTACGCTGCATATTAGCTGGAAAATATGCGGCATTTTATTATGTTGTTGTCAAGGTGAAACTACATGTATTAAAAATCGTCTTATAAATGATTCCTGGTTTCCTTTTTCGCTATTTAATGGTATTTAGTAGCAGACCGTTCGTTTTTGCTCTTGTAACATTTGAATGATCCAAAGAATATTTATTTAACAGATTTATCTAAGCATTTTGACCTACGGCTCACTAATACGTATATTTTTCCAAAAAAAGTTGAAAACCGTGTAAAGAAATTAGGTTATTTCGAAGCAGGAGACATGAAAAATGAGCAACGCCTTCGCCGGGAATCGAACCACGGACCTCTCGGTTACGCGTCGAGTGTGCTGACCACTACACCACGAAGGCATGCGAAGCTGGCGGGAGAAATACCTTATAACCTCTCCCTTTTAAAGGGCGATTGGGGATTAGGGAATTCAATCGCCAAATCACGGTGGTGGAGAATCATCATCCACCACTTTTCAGTTCGGTGTAGACACGTTACGTTATTTCGAAGCAGGAGACATGGAAAATGAGCAACGCCTTTGCCAGTAATCGAACCACGGACCTCTCGATTACGCGTCGAGTGTGCTGATCACTACATAACGAAGGCATGCGAAGAAGGCGGGAGAAATACCTTATAACCGGACTGATAAATATTTTCAATACAATGAGCTCTGCGTAAATAAATTAACTTGCGGATTAAAAATATTTTCCTCATTTCGCGATTGCAAAAATCCTTGTTTTTTAATTTAATACGGAACTGTGACATTACCTTATAAGGTCCGCCTTTCTAATACGTACTTGTGTTGCAATGGTCAGCATGCTCGGCGTGTATTCGAGAGGTCCGTCGTTCGAGTATCGGCGAGGACATTGCTCATTTCTTCAGTTTCCTAGCATTCGGAAATACCTAATAAATCTACAGTGGCGCCCGAACTAAAAATGGTAGTGAATGATGATTCTCCACCACCAGGATTGGGCGACTGAAATGCACTAATCCCCAGTCGCCCTTTAAAAGGGGGAGTATATAAGGTATTTCTCTCGTCTTCTTAGCATGCCTTCGTTGTGTAATGACCAGCCGACACGGCGTCTATTCGAGAGGTTCGTGGTTCGAGTCCCGGCGAGGGCATTGCTCATTTTTTACGTCTCCTGCTTCCAAAATAAAATAATATAAAATCTACAACCTTCCGCACTGAACCTTTTTTATCCTGCGGGCCATCATTGTGTAAAGGAACTTTAATATTAGCATTATAAGGCAGGAATTTTTAGAAACACAAAAAATAAATTTAAGCAAATAACACAAAAATAATTTTAAGCAAAATAAAAATAATTTTAAGTAAAAATATTTAAAGTAGTTCAAGCAGATTGTACTACGAAATAATTCTAATTTGCTACTGATGATTCTCATGATTCTAAATCTGCTGAGTCTAATTTAAGAAATTGATGACTCTAATTTAAGTATACTGGTGATTCCCGTTTAAGAAATGAATCAAGCAAGCAATGATGCTTTTAACGCTTGCGTCATTTCACACGTGACAATATCGTGCTTAAATTTTTATATGTGCTGCTGTAACATAAAGTTAGAATTATTAAGTCGTCTTATCAAACTAATGTGTTGTAGAATCATTAGGTTATTTTGATACTGGAGACGCAAAAAATGAGCAGTGCCCTCACCGGGACTCGAACCTGGACCTGTCGAATTTGCGCTAAGTGTGCTACCGTTACACCACGAAGGCATGCAGATAGGAGGGAGAAAATACCTTATATACTTCCCACTTTGAAGGGTGTCTGGTGATTAATGGACCCTGTCGCCAAATCCCGATGGCGAAGAATCATCATCCACCACCTTTTAGTTCGGGCGCCACTGTAGAATCATTTAAAATTTTTTCAAAACAAGGAAATCCAAGAAATCAGTAATGCCGAACTCGTACCTTGACCTCTCGGATACCCACCAAGTATGCTACCATTACACCACGAAGGCATGCAGAAAGGAGGGATAAAATGCCTTATAATGTAATAGGCGGAAAATTCTGATATTTATGACATTAGCTCTTAAAAAATACCAGAAGTATTTTATTTAAATCGCCTACGCATGTTCCGCCCCCCACCCCGAAAAAGAGAGGTAGTTTTAGCTACCATTTTAAATATCGTTATTAGTTTAAAATTAGTTTATTAGAAAAATACCTCATTACAAATATTTAAGAGGAGATAAATCTTTTCCCACAGAGAAGAAACCTGAAGCTTTCTATTTTTAATAACCTCTTTATTATCCTAGTAAAACTCCCTGCAGATTCAAAGCATTCTATTTTTAGAAATTACACATTATTATTATTACATTAGAATAAATGTTTTATTAATATGCTCAATTTTATATTTTTTGGAAAACATCTTCACAGATTTTTTAAATGAGATATTTCGGATGCATATTCGCACTTAGGTACACATAACAATTTTTATTATGCATAGACTCACTTCGGATTCCCCACTGGTATTTGAAGATATACAAGGTCTGTGCCGAAAGTAACGCGCCCATTTGTTAAGAAATTTATTGAAACGATTCGTACAATTACTCTATATTCTTCGAAATACATCCTTCCTGCTTTAACACACTTGTTTTAGTAGGATTTGCATGCTTTATATGCGTCCCGGAAGTCCGTCACAGGAATGTCCTTTAGTAACCTCGTCGTAGCCTCCGTGATTGTTCTCCAGGGTCCTCAAAATGCTGTCCTTTGAGGGATTTTTTAATCTTCGGGAACAAAAGGAAGTCGGGCGGGGACAAATCAGGACTGAAGCAACGCAAAAGTCTCCGATGGTGTTTTCTCAAGCTTGAAACAAAACTTTTCGTATCGCTGCTCGAGAGTTTTGCATTTTGATTTCGACCGAGCACTCACAAAAGGGTTCACTAAAATAGGCACTGCGACTCTCCAGGCGTTCGGAGCCGACTGGTGCTGTGTTCTAAAACTCCACACATCGTTCCGTGCAAGCGGCAACGCTGTGCGAGGGATAGATGTGGCAGAAGAAAATGGGGGCGCATTATTTTCAGGACAGACCTTGTATTCAGAAATGTAAGGGAAGCTATGTTTATTCTAATATATAGAGTTAAAAATATGGAATTTGTTTTTAATTTAAGGCACTTAAAAATGTCACCTAATATTGAACAAACTAGGGTTTCGGTAATCTATTTCATCTGAGAGATGAATTTAGAAAGATACGTTTTAAAACATTTAGGGAAGTAATGTTATGAAATAAAATGGGAGGTTTCCTTTTCATGGATATAATTTTAGACAAATATATCTAAATATTAACAAAAATTCATTATGAGAAAAATCTTAAGAAACACACACACACAAAAAAGGAAATCCTTTATCATTTCTTTTGTTTTATTTTTTAACTTTTTGCACCGTAATCATACTATAATGTGCAGCTTCACGTTTCCTTTTATTTTGTCTTTTAAAGATTCTTGTTTCCTCAGAGATTTTATAAATGATCATCATATAAATTTTACTTTAAAGAATGGATCTTAGCGATCTTTCGAATTCTGTTATACATGTTATTGTACTTTGCATTAATCTTACATTAATCTTTGAAACTTTACTGTATTTTAAGTATCTGACAAATTACCAGTACTTTGCTTTACAGTTTATCTTTAAAAATTTCAGCACTTCATTTCCAGAAAACAGGTTAATCAAAACCTCTAACTACAGCCTCCTCTCAAAATTTCAACAATTTTACTCCAAAGAACTTATTTTGAAACCTCCGATTCATCTATGGATATGCTTAAGTTAAAGATTCTTAAAACTCTGATCTCTGAAAAATATTTTATTGCTGACAGACGTAATTCTGAATAGAAGTGCTTATGTATGCTTACAGACAAAAGCAGAGAATAATGATCAGAAAAGCATTTATAAGTCTCAGTTAAAAGCTGTTTATTTACATTTGAAACTCAGTAGAATAGTGAACTAAATCAGTTTCTGAAACTTTGTAAGGTTTATCCTAAATCTTTAACAGTTATCTCTGGTTTAAGTTATTTTCCTGTCCCTCCTAATTTCAGCTTACAATTTCCTACCAGAATGTGTTTTCAGAATCCTGTTTAATACAAATGAGTTAAAGTAGTATTTAAGTTCCACCGACTTCGAGAGAGAGCCTCAGTTTACCTTTTGGCGTTTGCCTTTTGGCCACGACTGTCTAAGCTGTTACTACGCTAGGCCGTATTACAGGCCCTTGATAGCTTCACTAGCTTATTCGGTATTCAGGCGCTATTTACTTAGAATTTTGATAACTTCGGCTATATCTCTTTAGTTAAGTCTTACCTCTTATTATTTTGAGTTCAAGCCCGAGTGGAGGCTTTTCTGTACGCCCTGAGAAAGAGGCCAACTGTTAATTCTAATTTTAAGCAATAAAGGCTGATTAACCCTTTTCGAGTTTACACCTCTGTTCCTAAACTAAAGCGAATATTCGCTTAGCTGTTCATTAGATTCTTCTCCATTTAGATGTTAGATAAAAGGGTGGAACCCTACAATGTCAATGTCTTTTTTATGAGTTTGACCGAAAGTAAACTTTCAGTTTTGTGCACCGAAAAATCTGCCTTCTTGCCGCTGGCCAGTTCGCTTTTACTCTAATTTTAATTGTATAAATGTTTTTTTTTTACTCTTTTAAGTGTATTTGGTGTTTAAGGATTTTCTTAACAATTTTTAAAAAACATTTTTAAACATTTTTATTGTTCTTTGAGTTCTTTATGTTTTGCCGCGAAGTGAGAACTGAATTAAATGAATGAGAAATATATCTGTAATGAAATTCGAGGAAATGCGATCGTAACCTATCACCTGATCTTCTTTTTTCAAAATAAAACTCGTAGCTGCCTAGCTTTAATTATACACAATTTTACTTCCTTTTGTACCTCAATACTTTTCCTTGTAAATCTTTTGCAAAGCAGTAGTATACAATGATGAATAAGAGTTCTTGGTTAGAAAAAACATACCTGGACATTTATAAATCGAATCACTTAAGAAGTCTTAGGAGTCAGGTTATTGAATAAACTTAACCTTATTTATTAAACGACTTTGACCTAAAACAGAAAGACATATTTTGTCCTTGAACGTGACAATCGAAAGATGCAATTTTATTGTTTTTTATATGCGTAATTTAAAGCATCAATGAAAATGCATTCGATGATGAGACAGTTTTGAACAAAAAAATATGCATTTTTAAAACGAATTCTCTCTTAGCTTTGCAACTTGCCGCTAATTCTCTTAAAATTGATAACATAGATGTATTCAGTTTTAGTGAAATGTCAAATGAATTAATTCGAAATATATTCATTTAATCTACATAAACATCTTTTTGTATAATTAACACATTTTCACATCTCAGAATCTTAAGAAATTTAAAGATTAAAATTGTTATTGCTATTGTTATTAAATAACTACGGATTTTTAAATTTCACAATTTTTCAAAGGCAAAAAATTGTTAATGATCATATGATGCTTTTGTTTACTCTGTTACTATTCCAATTAAATGACAATCCATAAATGTATTTCATTAATGTCATCTTAGGATGCTAGAGGGTGTTGTTTGTAAATACACAACAGAAAGGAAATACAAACAGGGGTTTTATGTATTAATACTTTTACAGAGTCTGCCCTCCGAGACACTAATGGTAAGGAAAGAGGGCTGGGAGACTTTTGGACCCGTCCCCTTCTCGGAGTGCTTTACTCCAAAAATGGGGGTGGAACTGAGCAAAGTCATACTGTTACCTGTATGGAGCCTAAGGCTCTTGTCTACGACAGGCGCAGTTGTACCTCCTTGCCGCGATGAATTCCGTGGGCTTGTTCTGATATTAGGCAAGCGAGATTATTCCCAATAACAGCAACAGCACAGTCTCTCCAAATTTTTTATGGATAATGAATTTACATATTTGTGGTAAATTTACTTAATTTACGTATTTTACATGCAATGGTTTACATAATTGGTGCTTTAGCACATGCTGCCGCTTTAAGTGTTGTTCATGGTACACTGCGCAAAACAAATGGGACAGTTTTATATCTTCCGTTCTACTGAGCCGATTGACGAATTCAAATTTTCATGTCACGAAAGCGCGATTTAGGATATATATTAGATTTATATATGCATTGTTTTAATATAGGTATTAAAATCAGACTTTTCTGAAATGACATGCTAATTGTTTTCATATTTCCATTGTATATTCTTGAAATGTTCCGATAAACATATATTACCAATTAATGCAAAGAAGATAATATCACATTAAAACTGGTTAGTTAATCTGCCGCAGCTTCCAAAAAGATTTTGCCATTGCTGTGTCAACAACTGGATTCACAGAATTTAGGATTCGGTGATATAAGGAAGTTTCATACATAAGTGCTGGACTTTTCATTTTCATTGCATGTTTTTGACATAAATGTCAAAACTGTGGAAGAGATGAAAATAGGTGGTATGTAAATCAAGGGAGTATGGAGTAAAAAGAAATCGATTTTGCAATTTACCAGGAGTCTGCATAGACGCTGTTGCTACATTGAGCAATGCTGAGGATGAGAACACCATACGCATTAGCACTGTTATATGTCTGAAGACATCTTACTGGTGCTTCTCATGCAGTTTAGTACTTCAACGGTTCACCATCATAGTCTCGCTCCAGTTACGAACGACCTTAACCATAAGGTAGAGCATTCTTTTTACTACGGTTTTATTGTCATTCATCATCCACCCACTCTGCGCATCGTTTACAATTTACGCATTATATCTACTTTTCATTATGTGTGACATTCATATGTAGAATTCACTTCTGTTTATCATCTATGCAAACTGCATACTTCCAGACGGTGTGGCTTCCTCACTGACTCAACACACTTAGGTATCAACTCGCATAGCATCATTGGTTTGTGTAATTGTTTACTTTTTCCTTTGGTACACTGATAAATAGAGCCATAGTATAATGTGTTCCAAGTCTGTCCTCGAACAAGGACGCTTCGGTACACATAGATTTCAGCAGTATTTATTATGTGTGAAATTCATTCGAATTCGTCATGGCAGAAGATCATTGGTATTCGTTGTGGCCCTGAGGGTCAATTTGCACCAATGGCGTATTGCCAACACGAAATTTTATGTATACAAGATGCGTCCCGAAAGTAATGCCACCCATTTTCTTTTGCGGCGACTATCCTTCGCACAGCGTTGCCGCTTGCACGGAAGGGTTGGTGGAGTCTTAGGAAAACAGCGCGACCAGCGCCAGTCGGCTTCGAGCTCCTCAGATTCACAGTGCCTGTTTCAGTGAACCCCTGTGTCAGTGCTCGGTTCGAAATCAAAATGGAAAAAACTCTCGAGCAGAGTTTTTTTTCAAACTTGAGAAAACGCTGCCGGAGACTTTTGCGTTGCTTCAGTCCTGATTTGTCACCGCCGGACTTCTTTTTGTTCCCGAAGATTAAAAAATCCCTTAAAGGACAGCATTTCGGGACCCCGGAGACCATCAAGGCGGTTACGACGGACTTACTAAAGGACATCCCCGTGACGGACTTCCGGGACGCATATAAAGCATGGAAATCGCGTTCAAACAAATGTGTTAAAGTAGGAGGGATGTATTTCGAAGAATTTTGAGTAATTGTACAAATCGGCTCAATAAATTTCTTAAAAAGTATGGATTCATTACTTTTGGGGACAACCTTGTACTACCGGGGTATAGTGCAGTTATTAGTCATACGTGTACCAGATGCAATATTGGTGCCTTGCGGGGCAAATTTTGCATATAGTCTCACTTTATGTTCATAAAAAACCTCTTCCAGTTTATAATTCCAGATAGGGTGCTTACATAGCATCTAGGTTGGGATCAACTTATATAGAAGAATGTGTCTTAATTTTTTCACTCTCCCAATGGCGAGGAAAATTCTGAAGCCACTGTGTATGTTGCAGTCATGTTTGCGATAAATCAGATACTTTGCCGGGTACCGACGTCGACGGCATGCTTCATGTCTTTCGGTTATCAAGGGACTCATTTGCCCCAATGGTCTACCGTTAGTAAGAAATTTCAAGTCCATCGACGGATGGTGTTTAGCCACCCCACGTGTGCCAAATGCGATGCTGATGTTTTACGTCGCATATTTTCATGAAGTCCCAGCTTATAAACGAAATATTGCATTTCTATGTTCTCCACGGAATCTTTGATAATGTTCTGTTCCATAACGTGACATCTTCTAATGGCGCTGCTGATAAAGTTTGTTCTATTGATGTAGTAGCACATGTGTCGCAGCATACGAGACTTCAGAGGACCACTGCCAATAACCAGACAGTAACTATAATCGGGCATTTTAGTCGCACTAGTTTTGCCCCATCGTATGTGGACTATTGACGTAGTAGCGTGGACTATGGACGTAGTAGTAGTACTCTGGACATAGTTACACATGTGTCGTAGCATACGGGACTTCAGAGGATCAAGGCCTATAATCAGACAGTAACTACACAGTCCAGTCACATTAATGTGACCATCTGTCAAAAGCCAGAATAACCACCTTTCGCAGAGCGGACTGCTGCGAGACGTGCAGGAAGAGAGTCACATAGGTCCCTGAAGGTGTTCTCTGGGATGTTGAGCCATGCCGACTCTAATGCCGTGGCCAGCTGCGCTAGATTACGCGGTTGAGGATCCATGGCGCGAACAACTCGATCGAGATGGTCCCACAGATGCTCGATTGGGTTTAAGTCAGGTGAGTTTGCTGGCCAGGGGAGGACGGTAAACTCATCCTGGTGCTCTTCGAACCACGCACCTACACTGGCAGCTGTATGGCACCTCGCATTGTCCTGCTGGAAGATGCCATCATCCTGAGGAAAAACAATGCGCATGTAGGGGTGAACATGGTCCGCAAGGACAGATGCGTACTTGTATTGATCCATTGTGCCTTCCACAATGATCAGTGAACCTAGAGAATGCCAGGAAAACATTCCCCAGACCATAATGCTCCCGCCTCCAGCTTGGACCGTTCCGGCAATGGTTGCAGGGTGGTTCCTTTCAGAGGTTTCACGCCTTATACGCCAACGTCCATCTGTCCGATGGAGCATAAAACGCGATTCATCCGAAAACGCAACCTGTCGCCACTCAGTGGACGTCCAGCTGCTGTACTGGCGTGCAAATTCTAGCCTTCGCCGTCGATGAACAGCAGTCAGCATAGGTGCACGAACCAGGCGTCTGCTTCGGAGGCCCAGACGCAGCAATGTTCGCTGAATAGTACTTTGGGAGACACTTTTGGTAGCCCCTTGGTTCATTTTGGTGGTCAGTTGCTCAACGGTAGCCCGTCTATCTGCCCGAACGCATCTCCGCAACCGTCGTTCGCCTCTGTCATCTATGGCCCGTGGTGCACCACATTTGCCACGTCGCTGATTTTGGACAGTCCCATTTTGCCATGCACGGTACACTTTTACCACGGCGGCACGCGAACAGTTCACAAACTCAGCCGTTTCGGAAATGCTTCCACCCTTGGCCCGAAAGCCAATGATCATGCCCTTTTGGAAGTCGGATAAATCGCTTCGTTTCTGCATTACGCCAACGATTGAAATGTTTTCCGAAGCCCTCACACACCCTTTATATACGCTCAACTGCACTGTGCTGCCACCTGCCTTCTGTGATTGGTTATTTAACTCTGACATGGAAAGTACGTGGTGGTCACATTAATGTGACTGGACTGTGTATAATCGGGCATTTCAGTCGCACTAGTCTTGCCCCTTGCGCGTACACTTATGGATAAACAATTTAATTGTTTCATTATTTATTTCGCTGTAGAATAACTTCTGAGATATTGATACTGACTGAGCCCTTAAAACAGTCTTAGCAACTGCATTCTGTGCAACAATTTCATGAGAACATTTTATGTCCATTCGTCGTCCTTCCTAAGTTATAGCGATACGCCTACCGTCTCAAAGATGCCAACAGAAAGAAGATAAAATATTTTAATTACGAAGAAAAAATTAGAGTAAGGAAGTACAAGAATGATTGAGAGTTACTATAGCAGGTAGTCCCAGTCGCATTGTCCTGATTCAATACTATCACTCATTGGCATTTCTATCGTCAAAAGGATTCTGTCGACGCAGGAAATCAAAACCATTCTTTGATGTATGAGAATCATACGTTTAAGTTACTTTTTTTATCTTATTTATAGATTGTTGAACTCATTCCTGACGGAGAATTAGAAGGGAAATATTGCAAACGAAGTTGTCGCAAAATTGTAATAAAAAAAGGCCCGTTTGCCAGCATTGTATGGTTGATATATAACGTCATAAAAGTACCATTTCCTTTTCATGCCACTCATCCTGATGACAGTATACTTTGCAAGGATCTTAAGTTTGAATAACATTTATTTTATTTTAAAACTTTACTATCATCTCTTATTTTCCACTTCCGGCCAGAATTAACGCCTGAATATGTTTGTGCAAATTGTACTTGCTAACGCTTAAGTATTCAAGTTGTGGCTTTTTGCCAAGAGCTTAGTAGAAGATAGTAGAAGGAGAGAGAGTGAGCCATCTTACCACGAGTCTTCACGCGAGCTTGCGATTAGTTACTGTCCACCTTTAAGGCCAGACATTTTAGTCCTCATGAAAGCTAAAGACGCTTGTAGTTTTCCACAGTTAACGTACTACAAGTGTAGTAATTTAAAAGACCAGTCTTAGTGTTAATCATCTGTGTAAAATATTAAAAGTTAGCTCTTATTTAAATTTTAGTTAGTTAGTAGTCTTATATTTTTACGTTCAGACCACAAGTGCTTGGTTATTGTATCCTGGAGTGCGGGAGCAACTGTGAAAACGTGAAAAAAATAAAGGGTCATTTTAACCCTTCTCATTTTGTCTTTGCTACTCCATAGGACATAATTTGCAGTCAACTCACGGTCCAGTCAGGACACGTCATGTTTGCCAAACAGATAAAAAGAAATACGAATCCTGACAAAGGATGTGGCGGTGGATGATGATATTCCACCCCCGGGATTTGGCGACTAGGTCCCCAAAACCTCAGTCGTCCTTTAAAAAGGGGAGTACATAAGGTATTTCTCCCGCCTTCTTCGCATGCCTTCGTCGTG
>KK117208.1:57662-106986 GCA_000611955.2 Stegodyphus mimosarum
GTCCCTGGTTTTTCCGGCGAAGGCGTTGCTAATTTTTCATCTCACCTGCCTCCAAATAAATACCTAATGTCTCTACAACTTGTTTGTACAATAGAAACTAACAAATAAATGTTATAAGTATAAAAGCATATAATGAAAGAATATGTTTTATAAAATGAAAAACGATGGCAAGCTATCGGCTTGATATGCTAATGCTATTAAATGAGTGACGCGTATACGTAAACAAAAATGCACATAAAATGGTGATAGTGAATACTATCGATCAAGATTTGAATTACCTACTCATATAATATTACACTATTTCAAATATTGTAACATGTTTTTGATACCTCATATTTGCATTCATATTTATGTTCATTTAAATGAACATTCGAGCAAGACAAAAAATTTAAATCGGATTTAAAGACGAATAAAATGTTAAAAGCTGGCTACAAAATTTTCAACACTCCTAAATTTAACTCAGAAAATAATATGTTACAATTCAACTTTAAAATAAGAAAATTATAATTGTATTTCTCCCGCTTTCTTAACATACCTTGGTGTAGTGGTGAGCAGGCTCGGAGCGTATTCTAGATGTCCGTGGTCCGAGGGCGTGCTCATTTATCAAACTTCCAGCTTCGAAATAACCTAATGTCTCGACAAAATGATTATACGCCGCCCAACCCGGATAGTGGAAAATGACGGAGACTACCTTACCGCAGGGCCAGGGTTCAAATTCCAGAGAAGCATGGATATTTGTAAATGTATAGTGTCTGTGTGGCATGGGGCAAACAAGCAAATGTGGGTGAGCCAAAAGTCCTCTTGAGAGTTTGCTGGTAAGGGAAGAGGTGTGGGAGACTCTCGGACGCGTCACTCCCGGGGTGCTCTCCCTCAAAATTTGGAGCGGAACTGAGCAAAGTCGTACTGTCACAGTGCTCAAGGCTCTTGCCAACGACAGGTACAATCATCCACTCTTTGCCATGATGAATTTCGTTGGCTTGTTGTGATGTTACTATAAGAAAGATAAGTCACAAAAACTACGACAAATAATTATGCAAATTGATATCTACATTTTAACTTTCGAAACTTTCAGATATATTTATGAAACTCATTAAACTACTTACATATTTACAACTGAATGAAATAACTGGACAAAGGTACTCATATTATTGCAACCCATTAACCAAATCTTTAATAGATGAACCTGCTATAATATATTTAG
This sequence comes from Stegodyphus mimosarum, assembly GCA_000611955.2. Lineage (NCBI taxonomy): Eukaryota > Metazoa > Arthropoda > Arachnida > Araneae > Eresidae > Stegodyphus > Stegodyphus mimosarum. The sequence continues at coordinate 58,864 of KK117208.1, forward strand.
AGATACAATCTATGTTAATATTTTTTCTTCCCTTGGTCTACTGTAAAACTTTTAATTAAGTTCAGCGCTTAGTTCGATAGCTTGCAACCCTATCCTACATAGTAATACCATCCGGAGTTTCGAAATACTTACATACGCAGTTTACGAGCATTTTGATGAGTCCTTACGTCGTAAAATGTACTTTTACTACTTTCCGATGTCTGAAAATGGTCTTCTAGTTATTCGCGCTGCCTGGGAAGTGATTATCACTTTGAATATTGTAAGAAAAACTGTCGGTAATAAAATGAACTAACACATATGTTCTTTCAATTGCAATTTATTATACATTATAATACAATGCAAAGCAAAAGCTTCGGATCCATTTCACCATTAGAATGCTTTAGACCTGTGTAATTATCCTATCACATTTAAAGCCCAGTATCATAAAGAATGAAATAACAAAAGAAAAAGTATAAAGAGTCTGGTTTAGTAACCGCTATTAAAATATCTTAAATAATGCAGCTTTAGGCATCAGACTTACATACAATAAAATTTACTCCATTTCTTATGTGGAAATCATGTATACATATATGCGCATACACGTATGTGTGCATTTGAATTCATACTTTGGCTTTAAAAGTGTGTTTCCGGTACATGTTTGAAATCAGTTCAACAAAAGCAAGTTGATTTAAAATACAATTCGGTATTCTGGAGAACAAGGTTCGAAGTTCTTACATATGTGATGAATAAAGTGCTATTTCTACTGTTTCTGAAATTATAGTGGCTTAAAATTCTGTGCATTAAAATTCGTTAAATAAACAAAAATGGACTAGTTTGAGATGTTTGATTATAGCAAAGCACGCGAGCAGGATCTGCCTAAAAGACGACATGCCTTGGCGTACATAAGCAAAGGTAATGAAAAAACACAAAGTTAAGATAGAATAACACGTCGAAGAAGTATTAATTTTGAAGTCAAACTACAAAAAGCTATAAAATTGCGCGTATTTTACAGAAATTTAACTTTCTGGTCGTTTATTCTCCTACCAATAAAATTCCGAGTTCCATACTCAAGGACCCCATTCCGGATATGAATTCCTGGATTCCTTGTAAGTGTGGTTTAATTTACATTATCCAAACTAACACAGCCTTAAAATTTCGCGTTAAGGAACATGAGGTATAATTTAGAAAAAAGGAAAAACGGAAGTCCTCTTTGTCCAGCATTGTTGGTCCGAAAATCCCACTTTCAATTTTCCGAAAGCCAAAATTATTCAAAAAAAAAACATCTTCTATTGGTCAACTAGATTTTCTAAAGGCGTTTCACATTCAAAAAAAATCTTTCTGTTCTAGTTAACGACCCTAATTCCAATCCATCTTTGCCTTCAGCCATTAAAGAAATTATGTTTTAGTTCTAGTTCCCTCAAGAGATGGCGCCAGTAGCTTAACCACTGTCCAGCCATTCTAATCTTATCTAATCACTATATCTTATCTCGTTCATTTACGCTTTGGCAGCTGAGGTTGAAGGTTCGGTAAAACCATCGAAGCTAGTCCTGTGAAAATTTACAAATATAGCGCTGATTTTTGTTGTTTGACTTCAAAAAATAAACACAAAGTTGTTGATGGAATTCAACAATAATGCTATAAAAATCAAGCATCTTTTGACATCAGCTATAAATTAAATCAAAAATGTGACAGAAGGTTGTGTCAGGTGCAACATCTTTGTGCTGAAGCATTTTATAAAAGCCTGATACTTTAGCTAAACACATAAAGGTCTATTTATATACAGTTTGAAACCTTCAGCGGCAAAGGTTAAAAAACAACGGAGGAAATGGGTTTAAAACCGCTTGCCAGTTGGTAACATATAGATTATATTTCTTTTTTATGTGTTGCAATAACTTTTGTGTACCACACGCATTTTGTGCAACTGCACAGATTTAGCAAAAAATAATATATCCAAGTTGCATTCTGTTATTAGTTATTTTCCCACACATTTAGAGATCAACGGTTCGATCTTACCGATCGGTTGTCAGCTGTCTGCTGTCAGGTGTTTATGCATCGAATGAAGTGATCTATTACATCAGCGGAGGTCAATTGCTTTTAATCCTTTCAGATATTTCTTTCTAGATGCATAGCTAACCTAATCTCCTCAATCTTCATACACGCAGGTTAAAACAGTTGTGAGATCATACGTGGAATGTTGATAGGAAAGTGAAGCCCTTGCCCTCCAACCGGCGACCCGACACATTTCCACGGTACAGAAGAAAATGAGTTACTTGACGAAAAATCCAAGATGAATATGCAATCACTAAAAATTCTATTTTAGATCTTAATGTCTTTTGCCATAAAAGGAGTTTAAATCTACCCTAGTTTAAAAATGTCTATAGCGTGAAATAAAAATATACAATTAAAATGCCATTTTAAATGTTTCTATTTTGCTAATAGCATTTATAGGGGTATTTTGAGAAAGTTTATTGATGGATTCGACAAATCTTCATTCATGTTAACAAAAAAAGGAAATGTGAAAAAAGTAATTTTTATAAGTGTTAATAAAAAATTCTCGTAAAAGTTTAAAATATTTTGTAATATTTTTTTTTCTTGATGATGACACTTTTCACCTGAAAAATCACGTTTTGAGGTAGCTCTGAAGCATTAGCTTCATAAATACTATTTGAAGCAATTCATAAATTATAGTTCAGATATTTTCATAAATTATAATTCAGATTTATATTCAGTTTGAATATAAATATTGAAATATTTATATTCAAAATTATTTGCCATTCACCGTATTAAATGCATTTTGCTTTTAGTTAATAAGTTCCATTATTAATTTTAAGATAAATGGAGTTTCTAGTGAAAACAAAAGCACAATGTAACATAAAAAATTTGAAATAAGATACATTTCTGACCAGACTATCAGTATCCTATATAACTGGTTTGCAAACATCAGACAAAGTTTCGTTATTTCACAAATTTACTGACAAAATACACAAATACTATAAAATTCACATATGTGTGCTCTGTATGTATAAGTTACTTCATTTGGGATTTGGGATAGCTGAGTTGTTTTTTTTTTCATCTAAAGAAATGCATCTCAGTTTCAAGACGCTTTAAGAAACGTGGTTGAAATTAGCAGAAAGAGTTTTAAATGTTGCTGTCTTCTTACCAACACCATAGGTCAGCAGAAAAGGACCTTTATCCGCCCATAGCAATTAGAGAGTATTAACTCAAGTTCTTTAGAAGGATTATGTCCAATAGCCTATCCTCTAGCAGGTTGAGCAGCTTCTGCTCCCCTGCTTGCAACGTTGTTATAACCAGGAATGAAAGCTGCAGCATTCTGGACATCTTGTTCATTGAGGAATGGCACTTCTGGATCACCCTGTTGGACGTTACCATTTAAGTAGAAGAAATCGGGTGCTCTGTCGCAAGGCACAGCTTCTTCAGGATAAGAGCACGTGAAGGTCAGCTGATTGAAAACTGTTTGATTGCCACAAGCGAAACTCCACTGCCTGTAAAAAAATTGACAATGTTTAACAATGAGTAGGTTAATGAATGAAAACAGTGTGTTCAAAATAAAGTGTGTTTTGGCAAGAGAACGAAGAAAAACGAAAAAATGTATTTTAAAATTCTTCGTAAAATTATTCTTCTGCATTAGAACTTCCTTAGACATCAAAACTCGTGATTAAATTTATGACTATTTACTTTATTTGTTCATTTGTTCATTTGTTCATTCTTACTTTATTTGTCATTTATTACTTCCATTCTGATTTTAATTCATCATGTGATTTACGAGATGTGTGATGTATTTATTATTTATCTTTAAGCATCAAAATTCCAACAATACTTCTTTACCTATTTAGACTGTTCTAAAGTGTATAAGGTATTTCTCCCGCCTTCTTAGCATACCTTCGCGGTGTAGTGGTCAGCACGTTCGGAGCGTATTCGAAAGGTCCGTGGTTCGAGTCCCGGCCAGGGCATTGCGCATTTTTCATATATTCCTGCTTTTAAAAAATACCTAATGTGTCTACAGTGGAGGCCGAACTAAAAAATGTAAAAATGTAGTGGATGATAATTTTTCACCAACAGGATTTGGCGATTGGGTTCCCTAATTCCCAGTCGCCCTTTAAAACGATAAGTAAGGCATTTCTCCCGCCTTCTTGGCATGCCTTAGTGGTGTAGCGGTCAGCACACTCGGTGAGTATTCGAGAGGTCCATGGTTCGAGTCCCTGCGAGGGCACTGCTCATTTTTCACATAGTCCAGCTTATAAAAATTATCTAATGTCTCTACAGGTTTACAACACACTATTAAGGTAATTTATAATATGGATTGTGATTAGTGCTACTAACTGCCGTGCCGAAGGGTCCAGGCTCGAATCCCGGAGAAGGCATGCATATTTGTAGATGTATAACATTTGTGAGGCATGGGGGCACTCAAAATGCACGACTTATCGAAAATCTGCTCAAGTCGTTTTGATGGTAGAGGAAGAGGAGTGGGAGGTCCTCAGACCCGTTCCTTCAAATTTGGAGTGAAACTAGGCAAAGTTGTACTGTCATCTATATGGTGTTCTAGGTCATACGAACAATAGACGCAAATTGCACTTCTTGGCACAATAAAATTGGTGGGTTTTGTTGATTAGGTCAGACAAGTGAGATTAGCCCCAAGAACATAGTGTTACGGATTTCGTATCTATTTAGCTATTTATTTAGAATTTTAATTAAAATTGTTTTATTTTCCCGTGCAACGCAGACGATTTAGCTACATCGGAAAATTAAAAATACAAGAGCGCGTGCATTTAAAATTTAATAAATAAATATCTCGCAATTGCTGTTGCCATCGAGGTAAAATCGAGATATTTATAAATTTTACCAGAATATGCTAGTGAATAATTAAAAAGCTTATAAAAGCCGAATTTAAACACCTCAGCTCAGTTTTAGCTGTTTTAAGCGAACTGTTGTTTACTTAATGCTGTGATTGATTATAAAGAAATCGCTGTGCGATAGAATTGACTTTATCTGTTTTGAATCGAATTCTGTTTAACGTTTGAGATATTGTGATATTGTACGAATATTTCTGAGAAAATATTTCAATATATTTTTTATATCGTGTGAAAAGACTGAATTTTATCAACTTTTGAACGACCTTGTGTATTCAATCCATTACGAACCCGTACGCACGCAACACTATAAATGAATATTATTTCGCGGATGTATTTATAAAAAAATTAACTAATTAATTAGATGTGATTAATTAGATGTTTCCTTACAGATTCAGAGAGAAGACAATTTACAGTTTTTTTAACGAACATGTTCCAGTATTTGAAATATTTCAATCTTAATAATAACATTTGATAACATGATATTCAGATTAGAAATTTGTTTTAGGCACTAAGGTTGGCAACGCGAGGGGCATCACTTACGCAAAGTTTACTTCATTTATAGCTATGTATCAAAAAATTGCGTGCCCTTCTTCTGAAATCACTTCTTATTGGCAAGTTGTTGTTATAAAGCTGTGCTTTATTTTACTAACAAACGCTGTTATTAATTTATTTTGTAACATTCCTAGTTTCTGTTTTCCAGTTTCTAGATTTTGCATTTTATTATTGATTCGGAGGGATTTTACTTTCAGCTTAAAGCCGTATTTTACGCACTTTATCTGAAATTTCTGAAAACTTGATAGTGGAGTGATTCATATTGAAATATTTAATGATTTTATTTTAGCTTGGGGAGTTTCTAAGCCTGTAAGATTCAAATTCGAATTGTACAGTTTAAAAAAAAATAATAAGAAACATCTATAAGGTATTTCTCCCTCCTTCTTCGCATACCTTCGTGGTGTAGTGGTCAGCACGCTCGACGCGTAACCGAGAGGTCCGTGGTTCGATTCCCGGCAAAGGCGTTGCTCATTTTTCATGTCACCTGCATCCAAAATATACCTAATGACTCAACAAGTGGCGCCCGAACTAAAAAGGTGGTGGATGATGATTCTTCACCACCGGGATTTGGCAATTAGGTCCCCAAAACCTCAGTCGCCCTTTAAAAGGAGGAGTATATAAGATATTTCTCCCACTTTCTTCGCATGCCTTCACGGTGTAGTGGTCAGCACCCTCGACGCGTTACCGAAAGGTCTGTAGTTCGATTCCCGGCGAAGGCTTTACTCATTTCTCTTCTCCTACTTCTAAATAACCTAATTACTCTGCAAGTGGCGCCCGAACGAAAACGATGGTTGATGATGATTTTCCATTACCAGGATTTGGCGACTTGGTCCCCCAAAACCCCAATCGCTCTTTAAAAGGGAGAGTTTATAAGGTACTTCTCCCGCTTTCTTCGTATGCCGTAGGGGTGTAGTGGTCAGCACGCTGGGCGCGTATTCTAGAGGTCCGTGGTTCGAGCCTCGGGAAGGCGTTACTCATTTTTCATCTCACCTGCTTCCAAAATATACCTAATGTCTGTACAGATCTACTAAATAACCATGTCAAGATTCCCAGTATCTCGAAGTAAACTATTTTCAGGTGTGTGCAATTTAAGAACGACGTGCTGAAATATCTAATTGCTTATCAAAATGTCCCCCTCCTTTTTTTTGTTAATTTTACCGTCCGAAAATGGAGAGGGGAAAATCACGTGAATAGTCTAATTCCCGAATAACACAGTTACAGTAAAATCATAACGGGTGAAAAGTAGATATGAATAAACTGCAGGAAGCTATCATAATGTTATTTCTTTAAAAGTAACCTATATTCTAATAATGATTAGTAATATTTACATTACAATACCTTCTAATAAGATATCTTCATTTCTTCTTTCCTGCAACTTGAATCTCTTCCGTTCTTATTGTTTTTTTTAATGGCGGACACTGGCTATTTCGGCTTTCGCCACTGCTATGGCCAGAAGTGTTAGTCATTTTATTATATACTGCCCGTCTACGAGAACAGCCCGCCCAGGTTTTTGGCGGGTGGCTGTCGCTATAGCAACAGGGCTAGTATATTTCAAATAGGGGCGAACCAAGGGTGTCCATTTCATCTTTAAATGCGCCAGGATGGCAAACTGAAGAGTAAATCTTCAAGACAGCCCTACGGAAAATGCGTGAAGGCTCGTTTCTACGGCAGCTAAGACAGCTGCAGACTAACTGGCGACAACTTTTTTTGGCGACAACTTTTTTATGATAGACAGACTGTAAATAGGCGGCCATCCTTTGAAGATACAGAAAATTTACATCCAAGCCTTCTCCGGTATTCGAACCCTGGTGCTTCGGCATCGCAGTCGGTTCCCCTAACCACTTCCCTGTGGCCCGTTCTATAGTTGTCTCCGATACTTAAAATCGTCTATAAGTGAACAGAGAGGTTGACTTGTGCATCTCAGTCAGCATTTTTTTTTCCCGTTTACTTTTTTAAAAATTTCTGGACTCTAAATATTTTTAAAATAAAGACATTAAATAGAAATATAATTTATTAAATTCTTTGATTAACGAAACGCATTTAAATGGCGTTAGATTCTATAATATTTTGATAAAATCATCTTTATAAAAAACAAAGGAAAATCATCTTAAAAAAAAACTTCTTTAAGTCTTAATTCTTCTTAAAAATTATCCAATAAGAATTAAGCATTTATCCAAATGGATTAATGCGTAATGTATTCTAAAAATAATTTTATAGTTCTGAATTTAAAGATTTTATTCACGTAACCGAATTTAATAAGGAAAGGTTAAGTTTATAAATCTTAGCATCAAAAATGAAACGCTGATTAAAATAAAAATTACTTCTCATAAATTGTCTTTTCGTAATATAAATAATGTCAGTGGGTAACAGCAAAATGAATGTTCATTGTAATTTTATAGCACTAAACCTCAAGAATTTATTCACGTAATTCAATTTTATACCATTAGAGGAAAGGTTAAATCTTTAACGGAAAAAGAAAGAGCTTTAAGAAGAAAATAAAAGACATCCTTAAAGTAAAAAATTGCTTTCAATAAAAAAGCTATTGCTAGCAGCAGGAAGTAGGCATAATATATTTGCAATATAGTTTTGTAATCCAAAATCTTAAAATACTTTTAACGTACTTCAGTTTCGTGGATTATTTTGCTCTCAATAGAAAAGAAAGGTTTAATTTTTAAACCCTAGGTTAGGTATCTGAAATTTTAAAAATACATCATAAATGTCTACCGTATCCATTTTAATAAATAATGTTAAAGGTCATATTCCGATGAAGTATATATGTATTCTATAACCGTAGGTTTAATCTTTAAAAAATATCTGATATAGACACCACATGACTTCCTTGTACGGCTTATTAAATTATGCACATTTTTTGTGCACTTCATTTAAGCTTATTTCCTCGAATTTCATTAGAGATATGTTTCTCATTCCATCAATTCAGTTCTCATTTCGCGGCAAGGCAAACGTACATAAAACTCAAAATATCTTCCTTAAAATCTGTAAAATACAAAAAAAAAAAAAAAAAAAAAAAATCTGAAAGGTTTCAGATTTTAAATTACGTCCAAAGGCGCGTTTTTTAAACATTTTGCATGTTACTTTTATTTATTGAAGATCATGTTCTTCGCATTTAAACCATAAAATTCAGTTAAAGAACAATATCGCAGAATAATTTTAAACTGAACATATCTTTAGAATTTCCTACACACAGTCTCGCGCGCTGCAGATAAAAATGTTTTTTTCTGTACAACGTTGCCATGGCCCGCTTCGAAATCCTCGAGTTTGTTCATCAAAAATTCGTTGAAGTTTGACAAAATATGAAATCGTTCATAAAACATATTCCAAATTTTAAATTTGGGCTTCCAGATGCCTATATTCGCAGCAGGATGACGGCATTCAAAATTCGGTGGCTTTGGGTACCGTCGTTTTATCACAATGCGAGAAACATACATACATTTATGCACATTCTTCATTATTTAATTTCTTTAAATATCATACAGGGCTGCAATATTTTGTGGCAACAGTTTGAAAAGTGATACAGACTTTTAATGTTTCCGACGCAAAATCGCAAAACGAAAACAATAGTCCTTCAGGGACAAAGCCCCTTTGGACTAAAAAAACTAAAAAACCATATGCAGTTAAAAACAATTTAAGAAACAATTTTTAAAATTAAAATTAGAGTTCCTACGCCAAAAGGAGCAATTCAGCCAACGGGCAGGAAGAATAAATTTTCGGTTAACAAAATTGATAACTTTGGGTATCCCTTGGAAAAAAGACGTTAAAGTTGATGTACAAAGTGACTTAATTCCTTATTCTTCTAAGGGCTCCGTTGATGATTTATCATCCTGATCTTCATCATGATCAACTGATGATTGATCGTCACTGATTTGCATCATGATCAGTTAGGTGATCTTACTGATCTCAATTGATCATTGAGATATCATTGAAAGTTTGTTATCATTTTCTTAACAGTTGAAAGCGAAGCGTCTGACGGAATCATTCAAAATCGTTAGCAATATATGTATGTTAATGAATTCTTGTCTTGCGTTTCAGCAAGACTTATTTATGACATTTGAAAGGAAGGCAATGTTTTTGCTTGAAAAATGCTTAGTTTTGGGTAGCATTTCAGCAGTCTTCTAATTTTTAGATATTTTCATCAAAGTGTAATTTTATTTTAAAAGAACTGATTGATATATAATTTCAAGTGGGGAATATTTTTTTTACAAACTTTCGTATATTTTACTATGTTTCACACAGCTGTTTTAGCTGCCAAAAGTGCTGTTTTAGTGTTTCACACAGCTGCCAAAGTTATTATCTGTGTAACTAGTTGAGAACCAATACACATATATATGGTTTTATTTATACCTAAATATTAAAACCTTTTGAGAATTAGCATGTTTTACTTTCTGTTTTCCTTCTTCCATTGGCATTGAATTTTTCATATCCGTCTTTCTTATTTAAAGGAAGACAACAATTTCACTCCCTTTATTATTATATATTTGGTATTTTTAATGATATCTAAGCCTTCCAACTTATACTAATTTTAAGAAAGTTTTGAATAGCTTTTGAATTCGAGCAAAATATTTCATTGCTATAAATATATAAATTTAGTATAATCACTTATAGATAATTGAATTTTTCTTGCTCAGAAGGGTGCTAAGTGCAAAGTTTGTATTTCTTTAAATTTCTCCTAATTCGGAAACGTAAAGTTTCAGTTTGAAGATTCGGAAATATATTCGAGAAACCATGCGTGAATTTTAGCTGAGAAAATAAAAGCATTTCTTCTTAACTAAAAATTTAATTTTTTAATGCATTTCAAATGACATTTTTAAACAGACGTTCAAGTTCATTATACTTTGTATTAATTTCCGTTTTCAAAAAGAAAAAGTGATAAAGATGGAAAATTGTATAATGAATTTACAGGCTAACTTCGTTAGTTTCATGATTAAAGTAAAAGATGATTATAAATAACAGAAAATTTCTCTCTTTTCATCCTGGTTTAAGCAGTCGGTTTGAGATAAATTAAAATAAAATTTACAAGAATGGTGCTAAAGCTTATACGATTTGGAGTACGCTAAGTTTTGAATTCGTAAACAAAATGATAACCTGTAACGAAAAAACTCTGATGTACGCACTGCATAACTTCCTCGCATGCCTTTTAAATTATACAAATTGTTTTGCTGCAGTTCATTTAAACTCACTTCTTCGAATTATTCTAACTTTGTTAAATGATCTGTCAAGGCAAGTTGAAAACGATATTGAGAAGTAAACTCTGAAATTAAATATTCCTCTCGACTTTTGTCATACGGCAGTTCATTTTAATTTTTCATGACGAGTACTAAAGTTTCCAAAATATAAGTATAGAAACTGGTAACGACCGTATTAAAAGTTAGATTTCGTTCTTTGCCAAAAATTAAATTATTTTTAAAAATTTGACATTGCCAAAACATAGCAGCCCCATATGCAAGATTTCAATGTTCTACGGCTAATCATTTTAGTTATGCATCTTAGTCTGTGCGAACATAGGTATGTACACTGCGCAAAAAAAAAAAAAAAAAAAAAAAAAAAAGATTGTCCAAATGGAATCGGAAACGGTTGCAATGGATATTTCGGTTGATATGACATTCGAAGTTTTGGCGGCTACAATACTTCCTTTACTTTGTATATGGACGTAAGAACGCAAAAATGTTTTTAATGTTTATAAATAAAACTACAATCTTTAAGGCATGAAAGGATTATTTAAACTTTTAACAGCTGAATCATATTAGCTTGAAAAACTTTTCAATAAAAATAGAATTTTAATAAGTTAATGACGTTAAACCTCTTATATTAGTATATTATTATAGTGATATATCTCATGGATGACTCATATTTAGCAAAAAAATTATCATCAAAAACTGAATTAAGTATTGAGTTCTCTTTCATTTTGTTACAAACAAATTTAATTAAAATATGAGTTGGATCCATTAGTTATGGAAATCGTAAAAAGTTTACTTTACTTAAAAATATTACTTCTACCATCATAAATTTATTTAAGAGGCGTTAAGGCATATAATCATCGAATGCTTTTTACGTGTATATTTGCTATCTCATATCACGTATTTGACAGCTTTTCAAGACTTTCTTACTTGGAGTATTTTTTTCAAGATATTCTCTTTAATGCTCAGCATTAACATTATTGTTTATCATACGACTATATAGGTTTTGACTGGAATTCGAACCTGGGATTTTACCATCAAAAGAAGAAGGCGTTACTGCTGAACTAAACTATCTGATGCATAGACCACATGACTTCCTTGTACGGAATATTAAATTACACACATTTTTCCTGCATTTCATTTAAACTTATTTCCTCGAATTTCATTAGAAATACATTTCTCATTCAATTAATTCAGTTTTCACTTCGCGGCAAGCCAAAAATATATAAAACCTCAAACAATCTTTATTAAAAACTGAAAATGTAGAAAAACATAAAACACCAAATACAGTTAAAAACAATTAAAAAACAATTTTACAATACAAATTAAGAGTTTCTACATAAAAACAAGCAATTCGGCCAGCGGGCAAGAAGGCAGATTATTCGGTGCGCAAAACTGAAAGTTTACTTATGGTCCCACTGGGCAAAAAGACACTGAATTCACTATTCTGCTTAGTTTAAAATGTAAACAAATACGGCTGCTATGGTAAAAAAATTAGGCATAGCCGCGCTTAAACAACTTTTTAATTATTGGTAATTCTGCATTGCTTTCAGATTAAGTAAAGGCATAAAAACCTTAACCGGAAGATAAGAATAACATAATTCAATAATTTTTAAAGCAAAAAATCGCAATTTATCAACATCTGAGAATAGAGAAAACTGAGCTCACGGAGCCAAGTAACAGAGTGGGTATATATATACAAGTCTTTCATAGAGGAAGAATTGGTTAGGGCCTTCATAAATAAGAAACTGTAATTTATCATTTTAGTTCCGACCTTTCCTTCTAATTTTATTAATTTTGTGTGTATATATATACACAATTAATAAATTGGTATAAATATATATATATATATAGTTTATTAATTTTGTGTGTATATATATACACAATTAATAAATTGGTATATAAATATATATATATAGCGACTGGTGGAGCCGATTGCAACCGAAAAGGGAGGTGCACAACTACATGTAAAAAGGGAAGTGCACAACTACATGTAATTTCAACGTTCTGAGGCTACTGGTTTTTGAGTTATGCGGGATACATACATACATACATATATATGTACGTACGTACTTACGCCCAGACGTCATGAAGAAAAAATATCTTCTGAATGCATTTTAAATATTTTTTTCCAACCCGTTTTGTGAAAAAGAGTCCTTTATTCTGCCCTTACTTACAAATATCATGCAAAAATATTATTAAATTTCATTCGATAGAGGTTAACACGGATATTTTTGTTGAAATATGACACCAGAAAATTTTCGCGATTGCAATACTTCCTTTACTTCGGACGAGGAAGTAAAAAAAGTCTGTCATCAGTCTTAGCTGAATATATCTATCAAAGTTTATCAACAGAATGCGCTGTAACAAATATATTATGGGAATTTTGATTGAAGTATTATATTTAAAAAGAATAGCTGTATAAAACTGCCTTTTTCATTACCTTTTATAATCAGGGAAACGTTTTAAAGTTCAGCTGATTTAGGATTCTTTGCCGATTGCGTTAGTAAGTTTAAAAGTTCGTGGAAGTATTTGACATAAATACCTTGGAGATCCTTCCTCGAATCCGTGGCAAACGTGGAAGATTTGACAGTTGTTGTCTACGTCAGCGTAATACCCATCCCCTTGACAAGAGAAGGTGGAGCGAATATCTTGCAGCAATAGGTTGATTCCATCGGGAAGATCATAGGCAGCTCGTTTATTCTAGAATCAGAAGTAATCATTTTATATCATGATCGGGTAACATAAGGTAAGCTGCTCTTGAAGTTTCATCTTATATAGGAAATAAAACTGATCATAGCACATTTATGAAACGGTGTGTAACAAACCACATTCAAAAGAAATATATACGTTTATGTAGTAGGCAAACAGGAAAATTTATATAAATTAAAGCTCCTTTTGCAATTTTATAATATTTTGTAGGGATTTATATTTGTTTTAAATAACCAGTTAAATTTAAATTTTAAGTTACTCTCCTATAAGCCTTCATTCCCCTAACTGTCAGTGCCAGAATATTTAAATTTGGTAGCGCGCGTAAGGAATGTAAATTCTGCCAGTAGGAGAAAAAGGTTAAATATCGATGTTCTAGTAAGGAAAGCTAGAAAGTCTGGGAAATCTCTGCGCGTGGTTGTACGCAAGCTTCCGCTTACCAGTTATTGCTGGTTAGACGTGGCTTAATAGCTATTATCTTGCTGCCACTAGACTCATCTACGCACTGTAGGATACAGGATTGTATGAGGGCTGTAGTTTAGTTTAACTACTTGTGAATAGCTACAGTTTTAAATTTCGTTCTACTGTTTCAGTTACCGCCCAAACAAAGGCGTAGTATGTTAGCGTCAAGCTGACGCATTGTAAATAATTTAAAGAGTTTAATAAAGGGTACTTTTAACCCTTCTTCGGCGCAATCACTGTTTCTCCAGATTCTACACAACAGATAGACAGTAGAACGTTATAATTTCATTGAGAAATTTAAGCCACTATTTAAATACCTTTTTAAAAATAGTCTTAAATAAATTATCTTAAATTTACAAAGAAATTAATTTCATAACATTTTACCTTGTTTACTTCTAATGAGTATGGCAGAAGACACAAAGGTTACATTTATAAGGAAGGGATTACAGTTTGTAGAGGTGTGTATTGAAAAGCATTTTTTTTCAAGTTCAAAGCGTGCCATAATTAATATGTTTATGTTTTTTACCACGTTTCAAAGAATTGAACAAAAAAAAATACAGAAAAAATCTAAAATACAAATATTTTTTGTTGACTGTTTCTATTTGGGATACTTCTATCCAAAAAATTACACAAAATCTAACATCAGTTTAATTTCAGTTTCAGCAGTTTTATAATTATTTCCTCTTGTTCATTACAAAGTATATCAGGAACGCATATTAATATGAAACATTAAATTTATAATAAAGTAATCAACTAAAAGTAAAATCAATTCAAATCTTTAAATATAACAATTTTATTTACTGTTTTAGTACGAGGCATTATAAAATGTGTTTTAAACTTCTTTGAATACGAAATGATGACATATTACTTTACTTACTCTTCTTGGTAAAGCCGAACTGAAGACTAGACAACATAAGAGCACTAATAAGAGAATAATATATTACAAAATAGCCACATTTTTCTAACAATAATAAATGATGAATAAAGCTATTATTAAAAAATACATAACATAAAAGTTAGCAATTTAGAAAATTCTTTTAACAAATTTTAGTTTATATGTAGGTAATGCTTATGTAACAGAATCTCATTCATCTACAACTCTTAAATGAAAATTCGTTATGAATGTTGTGTACAATAGTTTTAAGTATTTCTTTCAAGCAAATTGCGTTCAGACATTTCATACTGCCATAAGGAGTAATTTTAGGAAACACTGCTGGAAAACAGCATAAATAAGAAACTAAACAGAGGAAAACCTACTTATTTTGTCAAGTATTAAAAACTGTAATTTTGTCAGCTTTAATTCGTTACATTACTTATAATTCATACGTCCCTTTATTCTAAAGCCTACAATATTAGTTTAATTCATAACTATTTATTTAATATTAATTACGAACTCTAAGCGTGTCAAATACTGTGACACTCACATGCATATGAATAAAACTGCACATAAATGCGTAGCATGATTATTAGTAACTGTTACGTGCCATTATTAGCAAAGTTATTGACATTCATTACATATGCAAACATTTCTAATTACTTAAGTACAATATTTCGTAAAATTAATACTTTTACCAGTACGACAAAGAGCTGAAGATGAAATTTAGAAGAAGTCTGGACTGTTTAATGTCTTATCCACTTACGTGTGATAGATTAATATCAAAATCACGTATTAATTCCTCTTCAATAATATTTTCTTTGTCATGATCCTCGACGAATTCATCTCTTCGGGTTCGTTTTCATCCACTTATGAATGTTATTCGTCGACTCTATTCGCAGAAATAAAATTCGCACACTTATGCAGGTTTGACGATAACATGAACTATATTTTATTGAAATATATATATATTCTTTTCACAATTACATTAAAAACGCACAACTATTACATTTAACCTTTCAGTTCTTCATCATAACAGATCAAACTTCAAACTTTGTAATACAAAAAAAAATCAATTCAAAAATGTTTCACACGTGCCTCCGTCTTTCTCGCATCAAGCACGTTTTCTTCTTCTCGTAGCCAGATTTTGCTTTCTCTCCGCTTTTCAGATAGACAGTTTTTTTTTTCACACGGGCAGGCCGTTGGTTTAACTGTTCTTCCATCAGGGCTTGGTTGGTAGCTTCCTCTTACCGAGCATCTGCATGACATTCTTAATACATTTTCTTCGTGGGGTTTTACTTATTTAATTCTAAAGTTCTAACTTAGAACCTCACGAATACTAACAAGCGAATAATAGCTGAAGTGTATGAACAGAACACGTAAGACTTAAGGAGGGTTTAAAACCCTTTATTTTCCAGTATATTTACAAACAGTTCCTACTTGGAACTTTACACAAAGCCACCATTCGGACTTAAACTTAAATAATAATGAATTTAAATTAAACTAAACTAGCTTAACTAAGCTATGTGAAAGGTATAGCCTAAGCTATCAGAAATCTAACTGGTTGGCCTCTAAGCATTAATTAAATCTGCGAAGCCAAGCAGAGGCCTAAGGTGTGGTCGAGCGTAATAACTAAGAGAGAAATTAGCCAAAGGCAAACGCGCGCTAGTCAGGGAATGAGACACTCTCTCTCGAAGTCGGTGAAGTACCAACTTAAACAGTACTCTTTCTCATTTGCATGTACTGCGTTTCTGAAATTACACTCTGGCAGGAAATTGTAAGCTGAAATTAGAAAAAGATAGGAAAGATACAAAACTTAAAATAACTGTTAATAAACTTAGGATAAACCTTACATCTCCTTTAATAATATTTTCTTAATACATTTTCCTCTTTAAAAATATTTATAATTCTGTTCTTTAATAATAATTTCATTCCTCTTTAATAATATTTCCATATAATTAAATGCATAAAAAACAGCAATACAATTTTTGCGGAAATTGTCTAAAATCACACCCTGACAGGTGCTACAAACTGTTAATTATCTGCAGTCAGTTAAATGAGACTGTTTATTTTACTTATTATCAAATACGAAATACAGCTATATTATTTAATTGCGCTTATTTATTCAAATGAATTAAGCGACCGCATTTAAACTTCAAGTAAAAGTAATGCCATTTCCTTAACGCTTATTTAAACTTGCATTTATGTATCCAAAATCTGCCATACATTTATATGAAATACAGAACACTCATTAGGAATACTAAAATTTACTTACCTGAACATATAATAATGAATTTCATGGCTTATCAACACGTCTTGTTAACTGTAAATAGAAAGAAAAAGTCTTTATTTAGATAATAATACTACAAACAATTTCAAATTTCATATTATAGACTATTCATTTGCTTTGAAATTTTAGTTTTTAATCCGTAGTGTGTTTCTGAGTTATTACTTTTGCACACTAGGTAGAGAAGGATTAAAGGTCTGTGTTTAGAAAAATAGACAATTTTTTTTGTATATATATCTTAAAAATATCAGTATTATCAACTATAAGGTTCTACGGGTTTATCCAGTTTTAAATAAAGAACAGAAAATTTATTTCATATAAATTGAGCCACATTTACGTATTATGGTTCTCGTCCTATTTTCATAACAAAATCCAACAAATTCGTGTTTCATTCAATTTACCCGTGAACATAAATAATATCAATTCAGTTGTGCTTTTAAGGAAAACTCAAAATCAAACTCAGAAAATAAGCTGCAAAATTGCCTCATATTTCAGATGAGAAGCTCTTAATGGCCTACTAGTATATTTTGTCTGTAAGGCTCCTATTTAATTCATTTTCATTAATGTAATTAATATTTTCATTAATGTAATAAAAAACTACAAATTTTTTAAATATTACTGGTAACAAATAATCAAATGGAAACGGTAATTTTTTTTAAATAAATAATTTTGAAATAATAAAAATTATAGAGAATTTCGGAACTTTTAGGTGAGATAAAAAGATAATAAAGACTAAAATTTTAAAATTAAAAAGCTTTTACCAACAATTTGATTAAAATTTTAAAATTTAAGCGACAGTTCTTTTAATACCATGAAGAAAGCTTCACTTGGTCCTCAAGAAATAGTAATGAACATTTTATTTTGTTAAATATAATAGATAGATATTAACCAAAATCTCAGATTTCTTTGACGCGTTGTTACACGGGTCTTATAGAATGTATTAAATGGTTTTAATTTTGTAAAATATCCGTAATTAGATAAAAATATTTTGAAACTTTTATATTTTTAATATCAACAACTTGTTTTGTAAATATCTGCAATTAAATAAAAATATCTATTAAGGCGATTAATAATTACTAATTGCTAATTTCAGTTCGATAGTTTGATCAATTAATATTTCTTGACTCTGAGTAAATTTATTAGTAATTGCAGGTTTATATAACTTTTAATGTTACGAGCACGGAATTTCTTTCTAACAATAAAATACACCTCCTTCAGTTTACTGTAAAATTAAGATTCATATTACTAATTAATTAGAGAAACAATATCAGTAAGATCTGTCAAATTAAAAATGGTCCGTTAATTCTATTCAGTTTGCATAATTTCAGAGCTTCAAGCACAGAGGAAATTGAACTTGCTTTAATCCTGAAAGAACCTTCCTTTTTCTAACAACAGTTGATGTTTTTATATGATAGTTATTTAGACATTCGTTAAGAACTTTAAAATAAAATTATTAACTATTTTGAAAAAAATTACGTTTATAGATTTGTTTTAAAACTATTTTTAACAGGCACCATTATAAGACAATTATGCCCATTTTTTTAAAACTGCACACACATAGTAATTAAAATGAAACCGTTCATTATTATTCACACTATAAAATTAAACTATTAATTCATTTATGCAAATTATCTCAAAGCTCTAATTATGAGAATTTTTTAATTAGCCTTTGAGTTTGTTAAAATTTGTTTTAATTAATGAGCTCGTTTGAATTAGAATTTTGTTAATTAAATAATTTATCTCAATGTAATAACTTTTGTTCTCACTTACGTAGCTGCAAAAAGATTTTGAGATGATGACGAACTTAATTTAATCTCATCATCAAGAGTATACATTTGTCACTCATTTGTAAGTTATTGGAACTCAAAAATAGCTCTGTAATTAACGTAGAATTCCACAACAGTTGTCTTAAAACACAAAGAAATCGAGGCAACATTACCTACGAAAACAAGCAAATCCTTCATGCAATTAACTTTGAAGAGGATGTATGCTATAAATCCTAAGTTACATAACCGTTTTATTTGTCTTCGTAGGAGGAAATGCTTATACAAAGGGTAACACGCACTCAAAAATCTCTTTACTGACTTAAGAAACAAAGCATAGCTGCGGGACTACAAAACCCGCTGTCACAAAGGCCCACTTACCTCAACTAAGACAAGAAAGAACAAATAACCAAATATATGCAGGATTTTCTTCTTTCTCACAACATTTCCTCAAACTTCGCTTTTTATATAGACACATTCTCACCGAAAATAGGAATCCATTTCTGCTGAAGATACTTTACAGCCAATCAAAACACAAGAGTCGAGTCCCCTCCCTCCCCCAAAGTTGAGAAATGAATAAAAAACTAGCGCGAGAAAAAAAACTGTGTCGAACAATAAGTCCTTGCTAAATACCTTATCCATGTTTTTTTTCTCCCCTCAACACTTCGACCCCCTTCTATTCAAATCCCTTTTCCCACTTCTTGACCTTTTAATAGAAGCTGTGCCCCTTTCAGCGAAACTGAAAGCAAGGGGGAGGTAAACATGACTCAGTGTGAGCTAAGTATCCGATGATGTCAGCTGATGATTTGCAATTATGCTTTTGTCAAAGGGTTAATGTGTTGACATTTAAATGATAGGCACCCGTTTGTAAAGTGTTTTACCGAAACGCTTACACAAATTCCACTCCTATCCATGCAATTTGTTGCTTTTCAATCATTATTGTAATTAAACTATTTAATGGAAAAACATTAGTTTGTTTGCGTCAAGGTCCTTGTTTCTCGTTTTGAGCCATGATCTTTCATTTGGATGCATTTCGTTGTTGGTCAATTGGTTTGCAAAAACACGCAATTAGAGCCTAGAAGCAGCAGAATCGCATTGGAATGTAGTAAATAGCAGGATGCCTGCAGCTGGTAAGGATTCTGCGTAGCGAAATTGATGATCCAGTCGCTGATGAGTCATTAATATAATGGATCCATCAGTCATGTTTGCAAAATGTTGTAAATATGTGATACACTATCATAATTTCCATCTGTGTACTTAGCCTAGTTTTGTGTTTCTTGGACATCGTTTGTGTACTTTTTAATTAAGTAATGGAAATTTGACGAGTAAAAGAGGATTCGCGGGAAAGAATTGCAATGATCAATAGTTTTTCTAATTAACCTCACTTCGAGGACTTTTAAAAGCGATTCGCAATTCAGAATAATGATACCTAACTATCAGCAAAAGTAAATACCAACATTTTGCGAATTTTTAGCATGCGTTTTTAACTAACAGCAATGACTATAGTGGAAAATGAGGCATTTGTGAAAACATTATAAGGTATTTCTCCCGCCTTCTTCGCATGCCTTCGTGGTTTAGTGGTCAGCACGTTCGACGCGTATTCGAGAGGTCCATGGTCCGAGTACCGGCGAGGGCACTGCACATTTTTCACATAACCTAATAACTCTAAACTGTTCCCCGAACTAAAAAGGTGGTGGATGATGATTGACCACCACCAGGATTTGGCGATTGGGTCTCCAAAACCTTAGTCGCCCTTTAAAAGGGGGAGTATATAAGGTATTTCTCCCGCTTTCTTCGCATGCTTTCGTGGTGTAGTGGTCAGCACACTCGACGCGTAACCGACAGGTCTGTGGTTCGATTCCCCGCGAAGGGATTGCTTTTTTTAAATACTTCTGTTTCAAAAATACCTAATGTCTCTACAACATGAACGAATTAAAGAAAATATATTATTAAATAAAACATGGTTTTCTTTTTAATAAGCTTGATCACCTTTCTCACAATTTTGTATTTATTTGTATTTGTTATTTTACCTGTTAAAGAACATATAAAGTCGAAGATTAATTTTTTTTAAAAAACCGATTTTATTAATTTAAAAAATAATTCACTGCATTTGATAAGAATTACTGGAATATATTGTGTGCCTATTATTTATGAGTGGACTGTAACATTATTTAACATTTTTTAATATTGTTGCGTGCGTACGGATTCGTAATGGATTGAATGCACAAGACGTTAAAAAGTTAATAAAATTTATTCTTTTCACACGAAAAGAAACAAAATACTGAAATATTTCCTCAGAGATATTTGTACAATATCATAATATATCAAACCTTAAACAGAATTCAATACAAAACAGATAAAGTTAATCCAATCCTTCAGCGAATTCGCTACAATCAATTGCAGCATTAAGTAAACAAACAGCAGTTCGCTTTTAAACAGCTACAACTGGTACAATATTCTGGTAAAATCTATAAATATCTCGATTTTCCTCGATGGCAGCAGCAATTTCGAGATATTTATTTATTAAATATCAAATGCATAAGCTCTTTTATTTTTACTTTTGCGAAGTAGCTTTCTCTTCAAAAATCGTCTGCGTTGCACGGGAAAATGAAACAATTTTAATTGCAATTTTAAATAATTAGCTAAATAAATACGAAATCCGTAAGAATATTTTTATTTAACCTTTCGAATTTTGCTTAGCAGCGAAACAAACGAACGACTAAGAGTTTTTAAAGACTACATTATCCTAGCAAGTTTCTTAAGCTCTTTAACTCAAGTACTCAAGGATATCATCGCCTACAGAGGTTAACTACGAAAAGCGAACGAAAACAAACAATATAAAACTAAAATATTTATTAAATCTAAAGCTTGTGTGCATACAGGCCAGGTCATCAGGTTGAAGTTCAGAGGACACTCATTGTTTAATCATAGCTAACGTAGATACAGTCCAACTGCAGTAACTGTTCAGCTCGGAACACATAGCAGGGCCCAACAAGGACAAAACTAGCTAGCTACATTAAAACTCAAAGCTTCTATTGCAAATTTCAGATAATTAGAACACGAATTATCAGCTCAGTGAAGAAGGCCCACTTATAGTCCAGTGGATACGACAGATGAAAATTGGTAGTTCAACCCAGTATTCAAGTGACTTAATGCATTCAGTCAGAGGGTGTCTTTATCCACATACCATGCAGCCAGATGTACCCAGCTAGGCTAGGGTTTATACCGCGAAGATTGGCCTTTTAACACTACGTATGTAGTAAGCGGAATGCAAAAAACTACAATACGTCTTCAAATATCAGCGAGAACTAAGTTCTGGCCTTAAAAGCAGATTTAAACTGACTGAAAAGCACGCGTGTGGTAAGGCAGCGAGAAATCTCCCTCTCTTTTTGCTAAAAGTCATAGCTTAAATACTTATACACTTTGCAACTTCATATACATAAACAATTCTACTCGCGCTTATTCTGGCCGGAAATGGGAAATAAGAGAGGATAGTAAAGTTTTACTGAAAAACTAAAGTTAAAAGAAAACTATACGTTAAGAAAACTGAAAAACTTTACAGTATTATTCATTCGACCAGATCATAATCTTATCCACATATCATGCAGCTTGTTGGCCGAGATTCGTATTCAAGCTAACTGCCTGGCTATGGAAGTGTTTTCGGTGTTTTTCCTGTATTTAATGTGAATATGAGCAAGTTTTCCTTAGAATATCGTCCAGGAAAATATCCCACTTCTTAGGTTTATAGCTCTGGTATGTCTTGCTGCAATCGATTAATTAAACGGCACAATGATTCGTTAGACATCAATTTAAGTTAACGCATTTAAGTCGTCGTCAAAGAGACGAAGAAAATTATCTCAACAAGAACGATGTCATTTTTTTTTTGTTGGCTAATTTAATGTACTGGGGCGTATATCTGGATGCATAATATGTGGATAAAGAGATGCTCTGGCTGAATGCATTAAGTCACTTGAATACTTGGTCAAACTACCAGTTTTCATCTGTCGTATCCACTGGACTATAAGTGGGCCTTCTTCACTGATCCGACAATTCGTGTGCTAGAGTCAATGGACGTTTTATTGATGAGCAAGCTCATATGCTAGACATCACAAAGAATTCACGTAATCGACAAATAAATGCTCTGCTGCCGTGCCTTTCTACATTTTTTGCGTTTCAGTAATTTTTCCTTACATTTGCATACTTAAGGACAGAATTAAATTAGAAATTAGGAAGAAAATTTTGGAAAAGCAAACCCAGAGTTAATTAAATAATTTAAAACTTTATAGGAAAACTTATTAAATTCCCACTATTAGCCCTCTCACTATATCCTGTTCAAATTTTCAGTCATTAATAAAGTACTTTATATTCATCCGCTCAAGTTCAAATATATTTTTTAAACTTGTAGTAGACGACACTTGGTGTTAATACAGTTTTTTTCACATATTAAAATTTTTTTCTGTATTTTTAATTTTTTTTTACAGTTTTAAAATTTTTCTTTGATTACCTAAGTAAGAATCGACTTTAATTTTTTTTTTTACATTACTTGTTTTTTTACTTCTGAAGCTTGAATTTATTAAGAAGATAAGTATATATGCCCAGCCCAAATCAAGAATGTGCCCTTATAATTTCATGACTTATGAACAATTGCATTGAAAGTCGGAAATGTCATATTACTTAATTAAACCTATGAATTCGAAATCTTTCTTTAGATGCAAGTGCACCATAGAAATCAGTTGCTATTATTATTATTATTATTATTATTAGATAAACTATTACGATTTTTAGATGAACTGTATTAATTATCAACGATATCAAAATAATTTTACAGCTACTAGAACAGTGGTTAAGCTTTTCTGCCCCATGCACACCTTTCACGATATCTAGAAAATCACCCTCTTCCCTCCTTTCCTAAACTTGGAAAATACAGACATACATTACTTAGATTTATTTCCTGGCTCGCTTCATAAATTAAACAATAAAAAGTTTAGAAAATATTGATAAGTACCAAAACCTGAATAAAAGTAGTTTTTTTATATATATTCGTAAACTAAAGCTAAATGCTTTTACTAGCTAAAGAAAAGGCTGATAGCATTCCCCCTCTGAAAGTATGAACCCCCCCCCGGTTGAGAACCTCGTACTAGAACAACACTTTTTGATTCTGGTTATGTTGTGAAACTTTTTACTAAGTCATAAAATTATTTACTTTTACCTCTTTGCAATGCCAGTTTCTTACGATTTGGTTACACTGCTGAGAAACTTACCTGGGATCTATCTAAACTCATCAAAGTACGTCTTTAAATAGGTTACACCAAACATAAGTAGCATGCAAAAAGGAAAACTGTGTTTTGGGTGGGCCTCGAGTAAATATACCAAACACTCATTAATATTTCATTCCCAAACGTGCACTGAAAGAATAAAAATTGACGAAAGATGGGTTTTAAAGAAAAATGAAGCACCCAAGAAAGCAAATACATGACGTAAATGTTAAAGGATTCTTCAACCTATGACCTTTAAAGCCTAAAAGTCTATACAACGTCAAAATACTTCTAAAAGATGTAGTTTCTCTTTGTTGTGTTTGACTTATTTAAATCAAGGGACTGTATAGGAATACGTAAATTGTACCTTAATAATATATGCCGATCTTAAGATCCTAAAGGATTTAATGCCCATCCTTATACCATAATCTTTTATATTCATAAAGCATTTGGGAGAAAAATAGCTAATGATTTGAGTAAGAATAAAAAGAATTCTTTCTCTGTTTAGCATTACTATAGAGCGTATTTCTTTCCCACATTAAACAAGCATTGTATAAAGAAAGTTTTTCTGTTGTTTAATTGGGTGAGGATTGAAAATGAGGTTTCTTTAAACCTCTATCAAATAATTATTCATATTGTAATTTTAATAGGACATTGAAAGCTTTGGAAATTTTGAAATGAAATAAAATTTCATGATTTTAGATTTGCATTTGAAATTAAACAAAGAACTTCCCATTGCAAAATCTTAATGAATTTGCATGTAGACGAACTGCAAATGCCAACTGAGAAGAAAAGTTGCACATTAACTTGTAGAGCCATTAAATTATTTTGAAGCAGGAGATGTGAAAAATGTGCAATATCTTCGCCGGTATTCGAACCTCGACCACTCGAATGCTCGCCGAGTGTGCTACCGTTACACCACGAAGGCATGCTGAAAGGAGACAGAAAGTACCTTGTATACTCCCCCTGTTAAAGGCGACTGGAAATTAGGGGACCCCAATCGCTAAATCTTGATGGTGACGAATTATCATCCACACGTTTTAGTTCGGGCGCCACTGTAGAGTCATTAGGTTATTTTGAAGCAGGTGATGTGAAAAATGTGAAATGCCATCGTCGGAACTGAAACCTGGACTTCTCGAATAGGCGCCGAGTGTGCTATAGTTACACTAAGAAGTCATGTTGGAAGGAGGGTTAATATCTT
The DNA here is from genome assembly GCA_000611955.2 of Stegodyphus mimosarum. Taxonomy (NCBI): domain Eukaryota; kingdom Metazoa; phylum Arthropoda; class Arachnida; order Araneae; family Eresidae; genus Stegodyphus; species Stegodyphus mimosarum. The sequence goes on from KK117208.1 coordinate 84,009, forward strand.
GTAAATCTCAAGAATATGTTTTATCCAAATTTCCTCATCAAATGTGCAAAGAATATGAATTATGTAAATACCATTATGAACAAATATTGATATATATATACTACAAAATAATTTTAATTGTATTGTAGAGTCATTGGTGTTTATCAAAATGCTCTACGGAACTATGATATATTATTCGTAAATCTTGTGATTTGCCTAGTTAGGAAAATAACATGCGTAATTCATGGCAATCATTATTAAATGTAGATTCTGTATTATCTAAGAATTATGAACTGTGTTAAAGGTGCACTGAGCGAAAAAAAAACAGACAGTTCTTATATCTCCTGTTCTACTGGGCCGATTGACGAAATTCAACTTACGTTTTTCATGTCTCGAAAGCGCGACTTAGGATATATATTAGATTTATATATAGAAAGGTTCTAACATAGGTATTTTGACACAAAATCGGGCTTTTTCTGAAATAACACACCAATTTTTGTTTTCCATATTTCAATTCTACGACTAAAATTATGCCTAGATGTTAAATTTTGTAATTTTTGGTGAGAAGTTTATGGAGAAATTTAACAATTTATCTTTGCGCATTTTTTCAGTATGCGCCAAGAATTATTCACTTGGCGAACTTCTTAATTTATAGTAACCCATTTTCCTTTCCTTTTTTTCATTGTCTACGATAGGAAAAAAAAGTCAGCGTTCATGCTTTCAAATAATATTAGCAAACTGCGTAAACCATATTTGGGATTACTGTAGCTTATAACAAATATGCCAAATTTCAAAACGCCCCAATATGTAAATTCACGTATATCTTAGAAATTTATGAATAAGAAACTTTAATTTTTTGCAGGTATGCTTAGAAATACGTCTGCTTTAAGACGATGGTAAACATTTTATAGGTTATAATACAAAATGTTTTTCGAAAAATTTATACAAAAATTATTTAAAAATAAATCATAAAAAATGGCTGAATTATATTTGAAATGAACGTAAATTTCGAAATGTGAAAGGAATAATAAAAAAAGTTCAATAAAAAACGACATGTTAGTAAATATACCAAATATATGTATACCAAATTCAATTAACATGGAAGAACTAAAATTCTGAGAGCTAATTTTTTAAAAACTGCTTGTGCGATTTTGGCAAAACTTGGCAGTTTGGCATAGTTTCAGTTTCAGAACTGAAATATGGAAAAAAATTGGTCATTTCAGAAGAGGTCCGATTTTGTGTAAAAATACGTATATTAGAGCAATGCTATATATTAATTGAATAATTGAATACATATCCTAAGTCGCGCTTTCGAGACATGAAAAACGCAAGTTGAATTACGTCAATCGACCCTGTAGAACGGGAGATATAGAACTGCCCCATTTTTTTTCCGCAATGTACATGCACATTTAATACACTAACTTACTGTAATCAACATAAAAATATGAATATTGGCCAACATAATAATTGGTAAACTCTTTATTCATAACAGCTGCATTTGTACCTTATCCATGAAATAAACATGAATATCTCTACAAAACCCATGCTTCGACCTTGGCAAATCATATAAACTTTCAAAATGTTTGCACAAGATATGTACATATAAACATTACAAAAAAATGCTCTGTCGTATAATGCTGGCCAGTATGTTATAAGCTCGATTATACCACTCATAAACTTAAACAACTGGCAGTAACTAGGTATGTTTCGCTGCGTAATATTGTGATTTATACAGAGATCTAATATTTTAATGTAATTATCTGTAAATAATATATCCATCTGTTAATATCATTGTTACTTTTGTAGACCTTCTAATTATATAATTAATGTGAAACTCCGTATTCAGTGTGAAACTGTTTAACATTGTTGTAAAGAGTATCTATGATATACACTGGTGTGCAAAAATTAAGGACGAAGTCGAAAAATTAGCATATCATCTGAACGAAGAGGCAGAGCGGACAGAAAGACCAATCAGGAGATTAAATAAGGTGATGTACGGTAGCACATGCGCAGATATGCAGGTAGACGTAATGGGGGAGTGTCTGAGTAGTATAAAGCATGTTGTCGGTGTAAGATCAGTATTTCTGGCAAAGAGATTGCACGCCGTATAGCAGTTAAAATCACACGGAGTTGCTGCCTCAGCGAGAAATGGCAAATAATCAATCTGTTAGACGGCATCTGGATGCTTTTACCCGAGGTCGAATCATTGGGAAGTTGGAGGAAGGCCGCAGTGTGACAAGTGTGGCTGCAAAGTTCGGAATTGCTCACAGCATCGTTTCACGACTTTGGAGACAATTTCAAACTACAGGAACAGCTATCCGGGGGTTTAGTAGTGGTCGTCCACGAGGAACCACACCCGCAGATGACCGGTATATTGCCTTACAGGCCAGAAGAAACAGGCGGCAGACAGCGGGAGAAATCGCTAGACACACGACACAGGCGACTGGACGACCGATATCGCGTTTTACCGTGGCCAGAAGACTGCACGGTGGTGGTCTGTTTGCACGACGCCCTGTACGGTGTGTACCTCTAACGCCTGCCCATCGGAGAAGGCGTTCTCTGTGGTGCCGGGAACACCGGAATTGGAGAGACAATGAATGGGGACGAGTACTCTTTACAGATGAGAGCAGATTTAGTCTGAGTTGCGATTCTAGACACATACACATCTGGACAGAGCGGGGAACACGCAATAACCCCTTCAACATCATCAAAAGGGACTGTTTTGGAGGTCGCGGAGTTCTCGTTCGAGCAGACATAATGCTTGGTAGCCGGACCGACCTTCATATCTCCCAAGGAGGTTCGTCACCTGGGACTGCTATTGTAACGAGGTTCTTCTTCCTTACATGCGTCTTTTCACAAGGGCTATGGGTCCTCAGTTCCTCTTCATGGACGACAACGCTCCACCTCATCGCACAGTTACTGTCGAAGAGCTGTTGGAGAGTGAAGATATTGAACACATGGATTGGTCGGCAAGGTCTCTGGATCTAAATCCCGTCAAGCATGTACGGAACTTACTAGGGAGACCCGTGGCAGCACGTAACTTATCGCCAGTAACGATTCCGAAACTGCGATTGGTGCTACAAGAGGAACGAGCAGCAGTGTCTCAACAGCTCATTAACAACCACATATCCAGCATGCACAAATGATGTGAAACCTGCCTAGCAGTCAGGGGAGATCATATCCCCTATTAAAGACCGGATGTTTCTTGCTGGACACCCATCACAGGGATGTTTCGGCCTTCAGTCGCATTGCGCTCCATGCTACTTTTTCAATAAAGCTTCTTTTTATCCCTCTGATTTCTCTTTTAGTAAGTGTTGCTTACATTACTCATGTCCTTACGTATTGGGGATCTTACGGTATTAAATGTGTTGATTTGGAAAGCTTTTGTACAAAGTTATATTGAAAAACCGTCTCGTCCTTAATTTTTGCACACCAGTGTAGCTTGTTGATCCAAATTCTAGTGCGGGTCGATAATTAGTCCAGCAGGTACAGTAGTTCGCTGGAGCAATGCCTCTAAAATCTGAAAATACCTTTAAAACCTGAAAAATGTGCAGTGACCTTTTCGGGAATCGAAAACCGGCTCCGCGACTGCTAGCCGACATGCTTTTCAGTTGTTCCAAGAAGGCATACGCTGAGAATGGAGCAAATACCTTATAGCAGGTATTCACAAAATTTGGCTGAATATTTCATGAATCTTTTCAGCACAGTGAAGTGAAGAGTGGCTGAGAATAAGTGATCTATATTGTCTGGAACTTCTTATGTATGTCTTTATCTGAATCCATTAAATTGTTTCCCCGTGTTTCAGAGCTTGAACTTTTCTAATATGATAGCTTTGGATTATCATGAATATATATGTGAGATGTAACAAAATACGATAGTTGTTTCAAAAAATGATCGGGACCTCAAAATTAACACTCTAAATTTGGTGCTCTCCCCTATATTCATCTGTTCTCCAAAATTTGAGATCATTCCATATTACGCTGCAGAGACATTACGTTATTTCGGAAGCAGGAGTGATGAAAAATGAGCAACGCTTTCGCCGGAAATCGAACCACGGACCTCTCGGTTACGCGTCGAGCGTGCTGACCACTACACCACGAAGGCATGTGAGGAAGGCGGGAGAAATACCTTATAACGTAACGTTTTAATGCAAATATCTCCTGCCCAATCAAATAACTATAAACCAAAACTTTCTCTATCTCGAATTGAAACTATCAACTTCCTTCCATCTTCCTCTGAACTGCTGCCTTTTCTTTCGCTTACGCATTCCTGATGGCAACACGCTACTTATTCACGCAGCTGCTTACTTGCCTAAGATGACGCCGTACATTAAAATGTGACTTATTGTATTCTACCATAATTAAAAAATATACTGTCTGCAAAAGGAAGATTGGATATACGTAGGAAAAATGTAGACTGTGATTCTTCAAGCTAATGGCTGATTTCTGAGTATCAGTTTCTCTGTAACATCATATACTTTATTTACCGGTAAATAGTTAAATTACCTTTTTTGTTAGTATTTAGAATTTACAGGTTTTAGCTTGCTTTTAAATTTTACAAGCTGATGTGTGAACTAACGTATTTTAGATGTGATTTTGTATTTACTTTATTTTAAAATTCACTTGAGAAATCCTGAAAGAGCTACATTTAGCTAAGTTATAAATAGCTACGTTATAGCTAGGTTATGAGGTATTGCTCCAGCCTTCTCAGCATGACTTCGTGGTGTAATGGTCAGCACAATCAGTGCATATTCGAGAGGCCCTAGGTTCGAGTCTCGGCTAAGGCATTGCTCATTTTTCACATCTCCTGCTTTAAAAAAATACTAATGTCTCCACAGTGGGGTTCTAACTGAAATAGGTGGTGGATGATGCTTCTCCACCACCAGGATGTGGTGATTGGGTCCCCTAACCCGCAGTCGCCTTTAAAAAGGGGGAATATATAAGGTATTTCTTTCGCCTCATTAGCGTGTTTCTTTGTGTATTGGTGAGCACACTCAGCGAGTATTCGAGAGGTTCGAGTCCCGGCGAGGCCTTTGCTCATTTTTCGTGTCTCCTGCTTTGAAATAACCTAATGTCTCTACAAGGTTACAAACTGAAGCTAAAGTTTCCAATACACTATTGCGAATTTTGTATATGTGCGAATAATTTTAATGACATTATATGTAAAATTGTAGTATATCTTGTATAACGTCACATGAAAGTCTTCAAAAATGCAGAACTCCACCAGAAAAATAATGTTAGAGTGCCAGACCCATTTAACATTGATGTAAATCGCTGATGTAATTGGCGAGATAGCACAGCATCAATGTAACGATAGCTTTTATGACTAATTTTTCTGTCGAAATTTCTTAAAAAATTTCCAGAGGTTGCCACACTTGGCGACATTTTAATCCGATTCTTCTATAACTGTTCATTGATCTGATCCTTATACACTGTTAAAAATTTGGTTCAAAGTTTCACCAAACTATGGTGCTGAAAAAGTTGCAACCAAAAGATGGTAAAACACTGAACCATTATTTGGGGCTTTGGCTGAACCTTTATTTGGTAATAGGTTGAACCATTATTTGGTAATAGGTTGAACCATTATTTGGTAATGGTTGAACCATTATTTGGTAATAGGTTGAACCATTATTTGGTAATAGGTTGAACCATTATTTGTTAATAGGTTTAACCAAGAATTGGCAGTATGTTAAAGCAAGAATGGGGAATGTTGAACCATAAATTAGAAATGCGTTAAATGGGCTATATCACAATATGGATTGAGAATACCTTAAACTCTTAATTATGATTATGTTTACCGTTAACTGTAAATTATAGGAAGTTATTTGAGAGTTCAGTCATAAAATTTTATATTATCCATTTTTCTGGTATTTTTTTATTCAATTACTGCTATGGCACCCTTCTCCTGGTACTTTTTTTAATTCATTACTGCTGTGGCTAAGATATTTAGAAATTCCTTATGCAAATCAGCATATCTATAGCAATAATTATTGAAAATTTGGCTAGAACAGCAGATTTACTTGCATAAGATTGATTCAGTTTTGAGAGAATGAAAGTATAAAATATATATCATTAAAATACACATTTGCAATATATTAGCACGTATATAAAAATATATTTTTACAAAATTAAATGCCTTACACACCAATAGGAATAAGTTAAAATGTAACTGCTCATTGCAAGAGCTGAATTTTAAAAATTCATGTTTGATATGCCTTCACTTGTAAATTAAATTGCATTAGCTTTGAGATTCAAGGTCTCTAGTATTTAAATTTACAACAGAAATTGCTTTCTCATAACAAAATTGATATTATACATTGTGTGTAATGTGTAATTAACAGCTATTCAACTAATTACTATTATACTATATAAAGAAAAATTATTCCATGCATAATTCTTATTTTCATTCACATGCCATGACACTTACCTTTAAAATTTGGAGACCAGAAGTATTTGCTAGAATCTGTAAGGTTTCCCATGTCCCCTCCTCACACAAAAACAAGTTTTACTTTATGGTAATTTTTTATTTACAATATGTTAAAATATATTATGAAGCATGATAAATTATAATACTTATGTACCTATACAATAAAGAAAATTTTCCAAAGCTATTAATATTGTTCAATAAATTCAAAAGTAAATTCCATTTTTCTGCAGATTAAACATATCTCTTGGTAGCATGTTATATAGAAACGTAAACATTTCATGTAAAATAAGTCAGAGGAAAAACATAACTTAAGATGGCAAAGCTTTAATGAAGAACACATTTAAATCCACATAGACAAATTTTCTGCAACTGCTACATAAGAAAAGTAATTCATTAAGAAATATTTTATGCTGAATTTTGCACAGACATACATGTAAGCATAATTTAATAAATTATATCACTTATATTCTGTTTAAGAAATTTAAAATGAAACTACTCATAAAACCTGTCGAATGATAACGTATATTTTATAAATATTTTAATCATTATTTTTCAGAATTTAATAACAAGTACTTCAGAATAATTAGCATACATTATTATGCTTATATAGAAACAGGACATACATCAATAACATTCTTCTAACTTGAAAACATTAATTGTATGAAATAAACAAGATAAATGTACTTGTAAAGCATGCATGGGGGGCTATTTACCATTACTTATAATATCGACAAAAAGCATTTTGCAGTTTCATATCCTGGAGTATTTAAACCAATAAATCTCAGAAAGCACAAGTGTATATAGTAATCATTTTAATAATACATTTGTGAAAATTTCGATAGGATATTTAACAATATCATGAAAACCAAATTTAGAATTTTGACAAAAAGCATTTAGCAGTTTCATTATCCTGGAGTATTTAAATCAATAAATCTCAGAAAGCACAATTTTATGTAGCAGTCATTTTAATACATTTGTGAAAATTTCGATAGGATATTTAACAATACCATGAAACCCAAATTTAGAATTTTTTATTTAACAATTTAATGGTTGTCTCATATACTTAAACAGTTCTTGCAGTTCATAATCATTAGAAGAGAGACACAAAGAATGCATGGTACTCAATATCAGATCAGTGATTTTTCACACTGTTGGTTGTATCGGAAATGCAACGGGTGGTAATTTGTGGGCACAGTGGTCTGACAAGCACATTGTATCAAGCTCAGCGACGGTGTACCTCATTAACGCACCATTTGGTAACTGCACTCTTTTGCCAGGATGAATTTCATAAGCTTGTTCTAATGTTACGCTCAGACAATTGAGATAAGTCACAACACATTCTGATCTTGCATGGATGTCGAAGTAGTCTTGGGGAGTACAGGGTCAGGCCTTCACAACCAGTGATTGAAAGAAGACAACATCTTTTAGGTACTGTTTGTAGTTCTATTTCAACATCATTGGGAACCTAAAAAAAGAAGCGTTAATACAACGCTACATAACATCATGCATTATCTAAACTATTAATTTTATATTTATTTTTTCTTTCATAATTCTCACCCTCGTATCATGACTGATGTTACTATTAGTATTACTAGGTTATACTGACTGATGTTTCTGTGTTTTAGTGTATAAGTTACAACAAATATATAATATCATTGCAATATATAATAAAAATAACATAAAGCATCCATAATATATTAAATTTAATTAATAAAAACTTAAATATTCATTTTGATTGGTTAATTTGGATGCAGCAAGCCACTCGATTGCTATCTGACTAGGGTATGTACATTGGGTTGCATTCATGTTACACATGGAGGAAGCCAAACATGCAGGCAGTGCGTTTGCATGGATTCAAACCTGGGTCGAAATGCCAGTGTTAAACAGTATCAACCATATCATTACTGGTAGTAAAATGTTAGTTTTACTTTTAGTTTCTAATAAAAAGTATAGAAGAAACAAAAACACAATAAAAAAGGAAGATGCATTAAAAACAATTTTTGTCAAATACCAGGGCTAAATATCAAATATATGGCTGGCCGAACATCAATACTTTGAGATATTGAGGATTTTATTTTTTAAAAAAGGAGGTATTAAGACTATCCCCGAACCCAGCAAAGAAGCACAAAAATGTACTGATGAGGCATTGCATCATGCCGCCAAAAAATATTTATGTTGAAATGTGTTGCTGCTGGTAGAGCATACATTCCACCGGTATTTAAAAAAATCTAATATATAATGTATATTAATATGCCTACACATCTAAAGGTATATTTAGTAAAAAATACACAATTATAAGAATTATAAAACATTAAGCATTAAAAAAATACAAAACATTAAGAAAATTAGCTGGATTACATTATTATACCAGCACCAAAGTGTTTATTTTACTATTATAAACCTACCAATATTACCCAAATATATTTATGTGGCAATTTAGTTGTGCCCATAGCAACCCCAAATGGCTTTCCAGACATTTCACCAGTACGACGGCAGATTATGATCCCTTCTGTGGGAATTTCTGTGTTTCAGTATAGCGGTGAATAGCATATTGCAGTTTTCATCGGCGAAATCTCAGACTTAACTTCCTACACACATACAGTGCAATAAGACTTGTTTAAAGGCATCATGTGCCTTTTTTTTTTATGTGTGTCATTTTATGATTTTGATGCCATGGTTGTTCAAAATGCTAAGTTTCTGGAATTCTCTGCTGCTTCCTTCAGTGAAAGCAGATCGCTGTGTACGTGAAAAGAAGAGTGGAAAAAACCCAAAAAGACTGCATGTCTTATATGGAAAAAGAAAAGAAATTATGAAAGCAGCATTTTTGAACTAGAAATAAGGATATCCAAACAAATATCTCTCTCCAGTCAGCAATCAATTTGTGACTTTTTAATGGGGATGAATAATCAGAAAATACCAAAAGGTTTTTGAAAATTATATGTAATATATGACATTACATTTAAAAATAAGAATAATACAAGTTAGTAAAGGTAAAAATAGAGAAGCTAGATTTTGGAAAATTTTTCTTATGTAAAGCACGGGTTCTCAAGTTTTTTCTTACATAAACCCCTTTTAAAAGAACTTTAGAAAAACGTTTTCTTCATCGAACCCCTTACATTTTTCTCTGTAATGCAGCATAATCAAAATACAAATAATTGCAAATAAATAACAGCAAACTAAAATTTTGAACAAAAATTTAAAAAAAATGGTTTATTGGATTTATTTTTTTTAAATCTTTATTTTTAATTTTACAAATATAAACAAGTTGCCAGAAACAAAATAACGGATTTTAACTGCACAAAACTTCAATTTTAATTACACCGAAGTATGAATAATTAATGTGATCTGTGCATTCATGTAATTCTTTTAGCATTTGGCATAAAATTGCTCAATTCTCAAATCACTTCCATTACAAATATTCAACCTGTTTCTTTCTTCCCATAGTAAATTGCTGACTTGACTCAAATCTACTTATACTAGGTTAGAAGAGGGAAAAGGCAATGTTGGTTTGGTAACAACTTTTATTTTGGGATATTATTCTTGTATGACATTTAAAATCTGAAATAAAGCATATACGTACCTGCACTTCTGGAATCAATAGGAATCTTGACTATGCTGATTAATTGCCACTGCAAATTCGGCTGTCAATGTCCAGATCTTCATCGACTCCCTATAAAATTTCCATGCCCACCTTGGGGCCACTTGCCCGCCTGGAGGCGATTGGGATCCCTTGATACAATGATATGATTGCAAAAAGCACTGTTAGCTAAGAAAGTGGAAATTTTCAGAAACACAACTTTTTGTAGTAATATATTTTGAAAATATAACAGCTTAAAAACTGAATATTTTGAATATTTCAGCAATTTGAAATAATTAAAAAGAAAACTGGAGCAATTACATGTACAGTTACTGATACAAATCAGAGACTTATACTCTGAGAATTTAAACTGAAAATTTACTTTACCTTTATTACTGTCATCTTGAAAGAATATTAATATTTACATCAAAATAACTATAAACATATACATTAATTTAAATTTATAAAACGTTTTTGCTGTATTCATGTATAAGCACTTAAAAGTTACCTAAAATAATTCAAGGAAATTCCACAGCATCAGTTTTGCACAATTATCTTCATTTATTTCCTATATAACAGGCTCTTTTCTCACAGACACTAATGTAATGCTTTCTAAATGATGTTAACCGTATTTGGCAATATTTGTTACCCTGAACAATAAATTATACTGCACAGTTAAAAAAAATAGTACTTAAATTAAATCTTTGTGTTATGCTCTCCAATTATAAAAGAAGTTAATGCATCTATGAATTACTGATACCAAATAAAAAATAAACAATGTCAATTACTCTAATATTCTGCCATATTTACCACTAACGAAATGGCATATGAAGAAATAACACTTAGCTCATATTCTAACTGGTTAGAAATAATCAATTATATTTTTAAACAATCGAACTTCGTTTTGCAGATTTAAACACAAATAAATACAATTTCAATAGCACATCTTAACTACTTCAGAAAAAAAAATCTCTTATTTGCTATTATTTTAAATGCATGATATTAATTAAATTCTTAATGCAAAGTTATTTCTTAAAATCAGAAACCATAGTCAAAATTCATTTACGTTCCACCTCAAACTACAAAACATGATTTTGCAGGATTATAAGAGGGGTTAAGAGATAATTATTTTTGTCATTTCGGCTATTAAAAATACTACCAGTTTGGCAAAATCTTTCTTGATCTTGAGAAATTCAACAAATTAACAATGTATCTGTAAAAGCACAAATTAAGATACATTTTGAATGATAAGTAAAACAGAAATTTACTCCCAGTTTGGCAGAGAAAATGTACAGAATTTCTTAAATTCCAACATTTGTGGCAGTTTGATGCTAAGCTGAATGAGTACCTAGAACAAAATCTATAAATTGTTGGCATTTTTGTAGTAGCTTGGTGAGCAATCATAACAGTATGCATAATAAACACAACTGTTCAAGTTCAATATATATTATTATATGAAATATTGAAAAACAAAATTTTTAAATACCAAGTTTGGCCAAATAAGGATGCTTTCGAACAGAATATTTAAAAACATGGCTAAATAACAATAATTCAATGCATCTTTATCAAAAAATTCTTCTCGTAAAAAGGAAAGTTTAGATAATATTTCAAAATGGTTTTAATCAAACAATAAGATTTAATAAACAAAAATTTTCACAAAGCAATAAAAAAACTTGCTACTTCAACAAAATATTCCAAATACAGTTTTATCATGTCAATCAATAACTTTCAATTTTGCTGGGATCCCTAGGGAAAGTTTTCATAATCAACATACTCTTTGAAATCATCAGCACATTTTTACAGAGATAAAAAAACTTGGATATTAAGCGTAGTTAATAACAGTAAGCTGACCATAATCTGAAATTTTTAGCACTTTCAATGATGATTGACACTGTACCAAGATTTTCATCTAGAGAAAAATTAAACCATAAATTTAGTTTTAAACAACAAGACTTAAATTTTCATGTCAAAAAAGTTTTTTTAACGTTTTAGATGAATTATGTGCTTCTTATTTCTCAAGTTCACAAACAGCGTAAGAACTATTATATTCCAATACTGATGCTGACAGAACATTCTATGTTTGTATTGTAGTATTCTATTTTCTACAGAATGACTATAACGTATTTTATAGCAATACATATTACGTAATATATGCAGAACTACACATTATGTTATAACAATGTTTTTACTAAGAATGTTCGGGAATCTCTTTTTAGACTTCTATTCAGCTACGTTCTATACAGTAGTAATAACCAAATGGTGAAAGTAGGCTTCAGCACTAACGCCACTCATTCCAACAAAATCATTAAAAAGTTACTGCGAATGCATTTTAACACCATTTTGTATCTTACATTTCATTAATACATAAATCAAAAAGGAAACAAACCAAAAATATACGTACCTTGTAATTATCGAATACACAACCGACTATCCGTTAACAGATTCAAACAGCCGCCATTAAACTTTCTAAAGATGGAATCACGGGAAGACCAGGCATGCGCTGAATGCTTCGGTTTGATTGGCTGCAAAGTATTCCTTAAAAATAGTGAAACGTTTACCTAGTTGGATCGCTTAACCAAATATCAGTGAAACGTAAAATCACGTGAACCATGTTTTGGTACTATCTTTGATTTCGAACCATTAAATGGTGTAACGTTGGACTAAAATTTTTTACAGTGTATGCAATTGCAACTGTATATGCATTCCAGCAGATTCGAGAAATCGACGGCACTGGAAATTTCTCGGTTGCCTGTGAAAAAATATAAGACCGGAGAGAGCATCAATTCTCAGTTTTTATTTCAGAGTTGACTTCGCAGTATTGAGAGAGCTCCGTGCGTGCTTCGCTTTTTAGATAAATTTTTGCGTTTGTTGTGTTTAAAGTTCTTTGAAGTGGTAATTACTGATTGTACTCTGGCGTATTGAGAAGAATTGTGCGAGTACTTTTGTGAAAAATTCCAGAAATGTTCAAGTTTTTTGTTCTGGTAAAGTAAATTTTATCAAGCTCTCATCGGTTCTATTTGCACTCAATCCATTATGAACGCGTAAGAACCTAACAGTATAGTAACCTTTTTTTTTATATTTTTAACATTACTTTATACCGAAGACATTTTAAATCACTTGTAATGAAATGCAACTACACTCACGTTTGTGAAAATTGCAACACCAAGAAGGAATCGTCATAATTGAATGCAATTTAATACACAGTTGAGTGGTAGTGGTACAAATAAATGATTAAATGTTCAAAGAAAACAAACAAGAACAAGAGATCAGAATCAGTATTTTGTGTGGCCACCACGCGCCGCAATAAGTGCTGCTACACGACGTGGCATGGAGTCAAACAAAGTTTGAATGTCTGACTGAGGAAGAGCATTCCATATCGTTTGTACGCGTACCCAAAGTTCGTCTGCAGACGCAACAGGACGAGGATCACGAGCAAGACGCCGACCAATGACATCCCACACATGTTCAATTGGCGACATATCCGGGGAACACGCAGGCCAAGGAAGAAGCTGTACCTGCTGCGCTGCAAAGAAGGATTTAACAATCCGAGCAGTATGAGGGCGGGCATTGTCCTGTTGAAATACAGCGCCTGGCAAGCTTTGAAGGAAGGGAACAGCTTCGGGCTGTAGAACTTCACGGATATACCGGTTGCTGTTCAGATTGCCCACAATTCGTAGCAATTGAGATCGTCTATGATATGCTATGGCGCCCCAGACCATAACTCCGGGTGTTCGTCCACTGTGGCGTTCGATAATGCACTCCGGAAGGTGGCGTTCACCGGCATAGCGTCTGACACGAATGCGGCCATCATGGTACCACAAATTAAAGCGGGATTCGTCAGAAAACACGACATGCTGCCAATCAGCACGCCAGTCTCTATGCTGATTGGCCCATTGTAGCCGCAGGCGGCGATGGTCGTGCGTTAGGGGGATCCTGTATAAAGGAGTCCGTGCGCGCAGTCCACACTGCAGCAGACGTCTACGAATTGATGAAGCACACAATGAAACACCTGTAGCTATTGACCACAGTGCTGCCAATTGTCTAGAGGAAGCTGTACGGTCCGTCCGCGCCATGCGGACCAGGTGTCTATCATCGCGAGCTGACGTCACATTTCGGGGTCCACTCCCGGATTTCCGAGTTGTCCGACACTCGTCCGTCCACTGCTTCCAAACGCGCATCACTGTGCTGCTGTTACGCTGCACACGAGAGGCTACTGCACGATACGACAATCCAGCTTCACGAAGGCCGATGATTCTCCCTCGTTCAAATTCTGTAAGTTGTTCAAATCTCGCTCTCTTTCGTCGACGAGGCATAAGTACAGATTGAGTTAACGTTTACCACTAGCAGATAACCACCGATAACCATACACGCCTCGCTACAGCCGTCTATTTATTCGGATCCATCAGCCGTTCAGAGGGCGCTGCTCAGCATACGCATGCGCTACGGATTTGCAATTCTAATCATTTGCATATCATGCGCTACTTTGCATTTCCTGAAAATTTCAGCTCACTCGCGTAAATCCTTCATGGTGTTGCAATTTTCACAAACGTGAGTGTATAACATATTAAAACCATTAGATATTGCTTGGACAATGCTAAAATGTAAAATAGTAAGGTAATTTAATTAATCACTGCTCATTAATTAAAGTTAATGCTGATAAAAAGTTAGAAAAGTGAGATAATTTAAATTAAATATTTTCTGTTGAAGAATTTTGTATACATTCACATATTCAAATTAAAGCGTTTTATGCTCATAGCATAAAAATACTCTGTATTTATTTTAGATTTTCAAAAGCTTTATAAACTCTTCTCCAGTTTTATACCCCAGAGTGAAAGGTTTCGAAAAAAATTGCAATGAAATTCCTGTTATCAAATATTAAAAGAGAATACTAACTCCGTTATTATCCTCTTTTTATTTATATTACTGCGGGGACAACATTTGCATAGCTAATAAGCAACATTTATATAAAAAAAAAGCATTCGAATTGCTTCCTGTCATATTTGTTTTCATATTTATGCCTATGCAATGAACAATGATTGAACATTTTTCAAATGTTCAGTTCGAAAATCCGTAAGTTATTGTCGAAATATTCCGAGTAATTACGGTTTAGTTGAAATATAATATAGTGAAACTCTGATGCAATCAAACAACCGTTTTAACATGGTAAATCACTGGGGTGTTTCAGCAGTTGTTAGTATATAATTGTTATCACAGAATTAATTTATTTCGTTATTTGAAACCCACTAGAGATTACTGTATAGCTCAAGTTTTTTAAATCACGGATGCGTTTAATACCTGAAGTTTGATGAAGTAAAAGTGTTTTTTAAAAATTGTTTTGTTCATGTGTCTAGGAAATTGTACCAAACATGTATGCATTTACGCATTCACTTTTTTTTCCTCTTGAGGAAAAGGGACCCAATGTCTGAACTCTTTTGAAATGAAGTGTTTTTATTCAATATCTGCTTCAAACTAAGGTTCAGTCAACTAATATAATACTAACAGGAGACTTTGTGAAAAACATTACAGTAAACCCTCGCCGACGCGGACTTCCGGAATGCTGTTCTGCTTTTACGCGTTATCCTAATTGTCTTCATTTAATTTGTCCAACGCGAAAACATCAGTTATACGCGGTGCATCGCCTAGCGTCAACGCGTTGCGATAGCAATCTTTAACCCTTTGCCCGCCGACTACGTGCCAGTAAGAAAGCGTCACGTCTACGTGCCAGTAAGAAAGCTCTCATTTCCGGCCAACACGCTGGCGTACCAGAACGTTTTCTGATTCACCCCCGGCCATCACACATTTGTGCTGGTGTCTTGGAAAGTTTTAAAAACTATAACTTTTGGCACAAGATAGCATTGCATGTCCATATGGTTTCAGATGCATGTAGATTTGACATTCTACTCCAAATGAGAGTAGCACGTCTCACATACACGTGGCTTTTGATTATATAAATATAAGGGGAAACAAATGTTTCCGAATGACATGACGGCTCTTTAAGCTATCATGTATGTTAAAATCAGCGTTTAAATATCGTTTTCCCTTACTTTACAAAAATATATATATATATAAAAATTGATCTCTTTGAGAAATAATTTTCGGAAGCTCTATTCAAATTCTTCCAAAGTTTTAATTGATAAAATACATTAATAAACGTTTAAATTAATAAAACAATGCAAGAAAATCTGTTTACAAAAAGTAAAATCTTTCACTTGAACCGGAAGATAGACACTCAGTGAGTTCAGTCTCGGACAAAATGTCCATATCAGAATTAATAGAAATATCGCTTTCTAACTCTTTCGGAAATGAATCATCACTCTCATTCATATCCCTAAATGGCTCATTTATCATTCGTCTGAGAGCCACCCAGACGGTATGGCTGTTAGGGAAGCCGGCTACGATACCAAAGGGCCTGGGTTCGAATCCCGGGTAAGGCATGGCTGTAACTGTCCGTCCCTTCATAGGAGGCAAAGGTGACTCACCTATTAGGTGCCTCCATAATAAACTGACCACCACTTTTGGTCTTAATAGTAACCAAGCCGAAGTCGGCTTTTATCATTCGTCTGATAAAAGCGCTTGCTCGCCATAACAAACTTATGTCGTATAAGGTCTGTAAGTAAACTGAATGCTTTTCGAAATAAAAGCAATGTAAAACGTAATAGAACCTCACATAGTAACTCTAAAAGACTCTAGATAATAACAAAAACAGAAAACAAAAAGGTTTCAAAGGGATGTAGAAACGTGAATGTTTATATTACGTGTTCCTATCACGAGAAAACGTTTTGGCACGCCTGCGTACCGGCCAGGAAATAAGTGCGTTTGTTGTTGGCACGTGGATTTAGGCTTAATAGCAAAAAACTCTCCAGCCCTGACAGGCACTCGCCAAAGAGACTGCCGGCCTCCGCGATAAGCGTGCGTTTGTGCTTCCCGTGGCGAAAGGGTTAATGGCTGGTTTAAAAATTCCTGCGTTAAAGAAAACAAGCGTTTATTAAAACAGAAATACCTGAGCTTTAATGTTCTCTCAACAGTCGACAATGCTCCGGGACACAATGTTGAAGCCTTCATAACAGCGCATCCAAATGTAGAGGGTTTTATTTTCTTTACACCGAACACCACTTCCCTAATCCAATCAATGGATCAAGGAATCATTAAAATATTCAGAACCAATAATGCTTACATCTCTGCAAATAAAGCACTAGACGAAGGAAAGCAAGACACACTACTGGCATTTTGGAAGCAGTTCAGCATACGACGCTGCATAGATAGCATGGAAACAGGAGAACTCATCAATAATAAATGCTTCCTAGCATTAGCGCTGGCCAGAAGCTGTTCACAACGTTAAAGGATTCCCACCCATTGAAAATCAAGCCTCGTAAGAATTTGCAAAAGCAATAGACGGCGAAGGATTTTCAGATATGGAAGAAGAAGAAATCAAAGAATTAGTCGAGAATGACGATGGTGAAATAACAAATGAAGAATTGGATGATCTTATAACACTAGCAGACGGTGAAAGCAACGACAGTTAAGAAGATAAAGGACCTGTAATGTATAAGAACTTAAATGAATTGTTTAAAAAGGCGTAGGAGCTGCCTCGTTTACTAGTGGCGATAATCCCAAATGATGAAAGAAGAAAATACTGTAAAAAATCCTGAAAAAATTTGCATTCCTTACTGCAAAAACGTTTGACGAATTACGTCAGACATTGTTCCTGACAAAAATCACCAGCTATATAAAACAAATAATTGTATCATACACCTACTTATTAGCCGTTCTGACGGTGTAGTGATTAGGGTAGTCTACTATGGTACCAAAGGGCCTGGGTTCGAATCCCGGAGAAGGCATGGATGTTTTTAAATGTTTAGTGTCTTTGCGACAAGGCGGCGCTCTAAATATAAGGTGAGCGGAAAGTTCTCTCATGTGGATTGGTAGTAGTGAAGAGGGGTGCAAGATCCTCATACAGCCCCGGGGTGTTCTCCCTCAAAATCGGGGTGGAAATAGAAGTCCAACCTCTTTGAGGTTCTGGCAACTATTCTTCCATGAAATTCATGGACAAGACAAAAACAACAATCTATTTATTAAGCAGTGACTTTCAATTTACATTTGTTTCATGTTTCCCTTGTAATTAAAATGATATTTAGCTTTGTATAAACTACACATACTTTCTTAATCTGAACTATAACGTAACCGTTTTTTCCATGGAAAGTTAGCTCTGCAGAGCGCTATGTTGCCGAACGTTTAATGTGTTAATGGCGTTATCTCGCGTCAGCCGAAGGTTTACAGTACTTAGGAGAAAGTCTGAAAACACATAAAACCATCACCTATAATTTTAAAAAAGCAAAATTCTTAACCCCTATATAATAATAATATTAGAAATCTTGAGTATATGTTAGTTCTCAACATGAAACTATTAAAGAATTCTTCAACTGAAATAAGCTTACGGTTCTGGATTATCAGCTGTATTTTCAGGTGAAAAATATTTATATTAATTTTATTAAAATATATTTCTAAAGTAACTGCTGAATATTTCAGCTTCAAACTTATCGTTTAAAAGTTTTATTAATAATTGTTTCAATAATTAGAAGAAATTAGAAGTGTTTTCTATTCTTCAAAATCTAGTCGGTATTATAAATTGGTATATAAAATTAGAGGTTTACATAAAACCGAGTTTATAAAATAGTTCAAAAGCGAAAGAAAATTATTATTCTTTGCGTTTGGCTTGTAGGAAGCGTACTGAGAAAAACATAATAATAATGAAAAAATATTTGCTTTTAAATAAATGCCGGAACTAGAATTTGATAATTTATTTTTACTCATTTTAATGCATTAAAATCTCTAACCAAAAACTCACAAAAGCAAAAAAATGTTTCTTTCCAGTAGTGCTTCATATATAGCAAAAATTTAAAAATATTGTTAAAGAAAGCATGTTTAGAATTATAACTATCTTTTGATATCCTAAAACAACTTTGTTCTCGGGCATCAAACACCTGTGAGCGTTTAGATTGCAAAGTGGAGTGTGTCATATTTTTATCATTATACGAAAATTTATTTGGGTAAAATTTACCTGCTTCAGTTCTTTAAAAAACAAAACTATTTTTTTATTATAGTTGGATTGTCTTCAAAAATCGCTTCTTTTATCTTAGCTGTTTTAGAACTCCAGAAACAAGTGAAACAAAACGATAAAGCTTTAAATTGGTGACTTAAACCACTTTACTTTTCAGAGCTTCCTACAAAGAATAGGCCTTTTGCCAGACAAGGCTTTCAAATCATATTTTAAAAATTATGAATACTCTGGAGACAAGGAGGACAGGACCCCACTCGAGGCACGTCCTTTTCGCGATGAAGATATATAACGGAGGCGATTAAAGTGAAGGCCCTCCCTTATATCTCACGATTAATCGAGAACGTGATCGATGGGTGGCCCAGCCACGTCGTCACGATCCGTCATTCCATGTAGCACCCTCCCCACCCTTGAAAACATGGAGGTAAGAACCTCCATGCTCGAAGAGGCCCCATCGGAAGATTTCACCCTTGATGCTCGCTTTATGAGATTCCTTAGCCGTCAACGCTATTAGAGGAATAGAAGAATGTATAAATGTGTCTCCAGTTAGGACAATCTTAAGTCATCACGTGATTACACCAGCGAAGGGTATGGATGCAATAACAAGAGGAAAACGGGAAATTTTCTTGCAGATCGTATTGTAGCCGTTAAAGATCTTTTGCAATTCATCATTTCAGTTCCAACCATATTGAGTATGTGTTCCGCATAGTAATATTTTATGTGTTCAGATTGCTATGCGATATAAAATGCACTCGCATTATGAATATAAATTTGTATCCTGGTGTCACCGACTGTATCTATTTGTAAGAATCCTGTTCAGATCGCTGCATTAAGTATTATATACTCATCGCATGTGTTCAGAGTATATATTTTATTGACTTAAGTTTTGTTTATTTTCATCCATCTTTATTTCCTTCTGATATTTCAGACATTTGTGTGTAGAGACATTAGGTTATTTTGAAGCAGGAGATGTGAAAAACGAGCAATGCCCCAGCCGGGACTCCAACCTTGACCTCTCGAATACGCACCGAATGTGCTAACCGTTACACCACGAAAGCATGCTGTAAGGAGTGAGAAAATGCCTCACATACTCTGTGGTCTGTTGCTTGCTAGGCGTTCAAACCGACGTTACATACTCCCTCTTTTAAAGGGCGACTGGGGATTAGGGGACTCATTCGCCAAATCCTTGTGGTGAAGAATCAACCTCCACCACCTTTTAGTTCGAGCGCCACTGTGGAATCATTTTAGAATTTTTCGAAGCAAGGAAATCGAAGAAATCAGCAATGCCCTCGCCGGGACTCGAACCAGGACCTCTAGAATACGCGCCGAGTGTGCTAACCGTTACACTAGGAAGGCATGCTGGAAGGAGTGAGAAAAATTCTTAGGTTTTTCTAGGCTTCTTTTAGGTTTCTAGTCTACAAATTATCTGTTCTTATACATTCCCTATATTTCCTACACACACTATCTGACTTCAAAATAAAAGAAAATTGTTGTGAATTAGTTACTTGTTTTATAAAATGGTGACAGTCATATTTAAGAAAATTTATTTAAAAAAAAGTCGGAAATTTGTTTGTCATCTAAGAAATAAAAGAATATATAAACATTATATAGTTTTAGCAATATTTTTTAATGAAACGAAGTTACTATCAGTATAATTAACTCTGAATTGAAATAACTTATAATTTAAAATTAAGTTTCAAATCGAAAGATTAACGAGCGAAGATGGGCGCTAATGTCTCTGGTCTTGAGTCTGGATCCCCGATTAGGCATGGATCTTTCTTATACCTATTCCCTTCCTTTTCAAGTGTAATATCAGTCGCCTGTTACAGTGCATTTCTGCGCACATCCTTGGTAATGATATGGTGAAATACCGAGGGATTCTCCCACCGCCAAAGAAAGTCCGTAAGTTTTCGAACAAAACTATTCAATAATAATAATAATAATGGCAAGCTGGAACAAACTAAAATATAAATAACAAGGGAATTTAACACAATAGTTTGACTTCTACCATATTTTGTAGAATAATGTTATTAAACTGTTAAAATCTAATTTATTAAACCTGAGTTATATAGCTAGAATGCAAGGAATATCATTGTTATAATAATTGTTATTAGAATTTTATTTCAAGGATATCATGTACTTTGAGCTTTGCCTAAATTCAAATAAGCTTAGTTACATTTATTATGCAAATTCTTATGGGAGCCATGTATTAGATTGAAGCAAAAGTTGTTGGGCTTGGTTTAATTGGTTACTGCAAAGCATACTATGGGTAACTCCCTAAGGGAAGGGATCCCTTCGTGGAGAACTTTCTAAGTGAAACTGGATCCTACACGCATTACACATGGAAAAAACTACGAATGCAGCAGCCAGCCCGTTCGCCTGGAATTGAACCCAGGTTGGAACTACCCCTGTTCAGCGATTTTAGCGATCGGCCGCTCGTTGGTCGAGAAACAAAAATGGAATTATATACAATACCTAAGCAAAATAATTTACTCAAGTTTCTAATTTAGTGAAAGAGAAAAGTAATAAAAATTATTTGCAAAAAATAAAACCTGTAATAGGCAAAAACTATCATGGTATAACTAGAAAATAATGATCCATAAAATATTTTTGTAAATAGGGCAGCTATTGCAAACTTTTTTTGCAAATAGGCTCCATGAACTATTTTTGAAAATAACTCCATAAAATATTAATGCCTTTAATAAAATAGTGATATTATAACATTGCGTAATAAAGGTAAAGAAACCTTACTGATTCATCGGGTCATTTATAGTATTAATTGTATTCTAATGTATTTTTTGAAAACCAAATATCTGCATTTCATTTCATTACAAAGAAATAATAGTAGTAGTAGTACTAACGGAGAACGTGGGTACCATCTCTCTATCATTACGGTTAATCGGTTCTGCCCATACTCGACCTTGTCTAGTATTTATTAATAATTCTTAAATTTTTTATGTGGCCATATATTTACAAATAAAGTTTATACAATAACTGTATTCCTATTGTTCACATAACTTATTACGATGCAATAATTAAAAAACTTTATGAAATTAGTTATTGCTTACATTTATCAGGTAACCAAGAAAGTTCGTGCGGTTTTCGAGAAAAATTACTTTTGGCGCGTTAGTGAGGTTATTACATTTACATGTTCGGCTCAACTTTTCCCCAATAGATGGCATTAGTCGTCCACGAATAAAATGTTTATGTTTATGCTAAAGAGACGGACGAACTGGTGCCATAGGGGGGGAGGAGAGCGCTTGATGAATCGGAAGTGTTAAGACAGACCTTTCTACTCTTGTGTAAAATTATGAATAATGAAAGGCGATTTTCGCCAACTGTGATGCGTAGTAAATCTGTTCAATAAAGAAGGAAAGAGGGGTAAGTAATCCCCTTCATATTTTTTATTTCATTGCTTATTCATTTTTAAGTAACTGAACATTTTGAAAATATATATATGTATGAAAATGGAAGTAACTTTTGTTTTCGAACCTGAGGACACAGCTCCACAACGGGTAGTTGGGAGTTATTAGTGTCTAGTCATAACAAGTGGCGAGCCAGCCAGGATATTCTAGTTTTTATTTGGACATTTGCGATATTTATTTTGTTATTATATGAGAAGAATTTAGTATAGGAAATGGATAAGATATGTAAAAAACGTGGTCTGTTGAGAACTTCGTTTACAAAAACTGTTACGATTCTAAATGAAGAAATTGAAAAGGATAAAGCAGACCACGGGATTTTAAATGATAAATTCGCGAAACTAGAAAAATTAAATAGCGAATTAAACGAGTGTAACGAAGAAATTTTAAACATTCTATTAGAAGATGAGACAGTGACAGAGAGTGTATTAAATACCGAATCCGAAAAAGCGGAAGAATATTCTGATATATTTATTACTATCAGAAGATTAGTAAATCAGAAGTTAGGTATTAATGATT
>KK117209.1:0-46609 GCA_000611955.2 Stegodyphus mimosarum
GTGTGCGGCCATGGTTCACCTATTCCTGCCAACATCGTCTAATAGTGGCATCGCTCCTGCTCATATATCGAGCTATTCGCTGATAAGGCCAACCGGCTTCTGATCCCAACTACACAACCTCTCTCAAATTCTGACATCTGCGCATATCATTCGCGCACCTGTATGAGAGTCACAGTTACTGTCTACCAGAGTACACGGAACGAAATTAGTGAAGAATATATGACCTGGAATCGTAATTTCTCGTCTTAAATATCCTGCCAGTTGTTCAGATAAGATGCGCTGTAGCGACAACCGTTCATTCATTGGCAGCCAAAATGTAAAATTTTGCATTTTCCGTCGAAACCTGTATGCATATCAATTTGTGTTGAGTTTGCTTTATATATTCTCGGTGCGTCGTGGTGCGTCGTTTTTTTTGTCTAAGAGTGTATTTTACAAAAGATACCCTACTGCTTCGCAATAAAACGAAGCAAACAAAATGGCTTTCAGTGTTAATGGCATTCCCTGGATTATCAGATACATATTATTTTGCTACTAGGTGCCGTTTTCCACAGATTATGCAATACGATATCTCTAAAATCAAGAACAACATTAAAATTTAAAAGAAAAGAAGTACTTTAAAGTTTTTAATTGTTTTAATTGTTGTTAACAATATAGAGTGAAAGAACATTCAAATTCATTTTCTAATTTCTTTCATTGAAACCTGAGTTAGTTATTAATAATGAGAGTTTAGTGTTTTAACTTAAATATTAAGCTCTGGAAATAAATTCTTCATTTGTAAAAAACGGTAACGGAACTTTGCATTGCTCATTAAATTCTCTTCATCCATACGATTATCAGAATTACAGTATTAGTCACGAGAGGTATATAAATAATATAAATATATTTAGCCAACATTTTTATTACAACGTGGATAGAAATTTCTGCGTTTGATTATAACGCAATTAACTTTACGGCCTATCCTCTCTAATATGCATATCTGAAATGAAATGAAGAAACGTGTTCTAATAAAGAAGATCTCTAATATTTCTTTATAGTTGATAACTTAAGATACTTGCAGTTACTTCTAACTCTAGTCTTTACGTCTAAGCAATATATCAATGTAGAAGTCTATAACACATTTGAGTTTATTCAGGTAGTACTGACAAAGCAAATGCAATCACAAATAAATCAACAGGAATAGTTATTACCAAGCAATGGTTATCAATATTTAGTAGGACAAATTTATTAGATTTATAGTATGCATAATAATATAGTATTAACTTAAAAGGCAGCATTTTATGAGTCCTTCTAAACTGTATATAAATAAGGGCAAAAATAATCTATGACAGCTTCGCTTCAAACTTGTGCTTTTGAAATTCTAACGCAGACCTATAACTATATGAATGATTCTTAACTTGTGATGCTAGGGCACAAATACCTATTCCCGTCTGGCTTTGACTAACTTTCTATTGAGCATACTTATGCACCAAAAAGAAACGGAAAAAAACTTTCTTCGTATTTCTCCCACTATTCCCCGGAATTGCTTATAGAAGCAAAAGAAATAAAAACCCCTTTTTATTGCCATATAACTCAATCTCTTCTATTCACACAGCCGACTTTTTCCGTTACTCTTACAGAATTATAGCTATATGATTACAGATAAATCCTCGTAACGGTTATCACTCAATATTTCCCATGAGTACAATGCGCTAGAAATATTCGAATCCCCGCCTACGTTGGCTGAAGATGTAAGTCTCGACAAATGGGGAGTTTAAGACTGTAATTCCACTGTTATTACTGCCGAAGAACAATGGCTCCTCTATGATCTTTCAGAACCACAGATGGTTTCAAGTAGGTGGAGTGTTTGAAGTCCCCTTTCTTGATAGACTTTTCTGAAACTTGAATTATACCCATAACAGGCAAAGCTACTGCGAAATGTTAGTTTGTTTTTAAATCTCTGATTCACAGGAAAACATATCAATACGCCATTTTCCTTCACTGAGTTTTTCTTGATGCATAGTAATTTCATAGAGCTGTTCGTTTTCAGATTTCAACAACTACTATTGGCTCATAGCTTTTAAAATTTTACTACCGATATTTTAAATTTGTAAAATATTCTGGGTTCCTCCTATTTCTGCCTTTCAAGTAAAGTGACGTTTAAACTTAATCATTTATTTATTTTAACAAATGCAATAACAGCCATTTATAGCATCACATTTTTGCAATCAACAGTTTTTGCTATTACCATTTTTGTACCTTTTTTATATTTTGCCATGTTCAATAAAGAGTTTCCTCTTCATTCAAATTACGACATTAGGTAATCAGCTATAAAGCAACTATAAATCAGTCATATAAATCAAATAATTCTATTAAAAATACGCTAAAACATTTCTTGTTTCTAAAGGGCTACAGGTTTGGAAAAATCGCAAGGATTTTACATTTGGTTAGTGATAATAAAACCACCCAGTCATACTGCAAGCTATTTATTATTACCACCTTCTTAACATACATTTAATATCTGTCAGAGTCGTTATGTAGTAATTTATATAGAATGGTAAAAATATCATTTTTACTTTCTTTTTTATTCGGGTTGAAATTTTAAAAAACTTTTTTGTATTCATATGGGAAAAATAAAGCCAATGGGCTATAAGACGCTTTTATTTTGGATACAATACAAACTGCTTTGCACAAACCAGAGTATGCGCTGTTGATGAGCTGTCACATAAAAATAGAATCAGACTTTGGTTAAAAAAGGTCTTCAGTTGCTGTAATCAAACCATTGGCGAAAATTCCTGGCCACATAACTTCCTTCGTTCTGCTTCTCCGATGACTTGAGACTTGGAAACCGCTACTCCTGCAAAGTTGGCTCGTTCACCTTCTCGTTGTATGTTCTTATTTGACCATTCACTATTCCGGAGGGTATTAAATGGGGATAAGCACCATTTCTAGAGAGCAAAAGATTTGGTAAGAAGACTTCACGTCCAGAGTAATCTTATGTAACAAATTAATTAAAGAATCTTCTAAATAATAAAATTAATTATACTATATCAAGTTAATTAACTGATCCACTATGTGCCTGTTCTTGAACTGTTCTAAAAAAGAAACACCGGAAAAAACTATTTTAATCTTGTCTTTTAGACTTCTTAATATTACCCGTGAGTTTAGTATTTTTTGTTAAGATTTTACTGGTGACACTGGAAGCTAGCAACTAAGGATGTCTATCAGATCCTCACTATCCCGTCGACCTTTATTTTCTCACTGAATTTAAGCGCTTTTTTTTCGTTGAAGCGTTGAATTTGTTCTTACTTATTCTGCCTTTTACATCTTGATATCTGAACCAAGGATTTGGTTTTTGAGTGGCCTTTAGAAAAATAATAGATCTTCAATAAGAAGCAGGAGGAAAACCTCTTTTATAGTTTGCACATTTATTTTAATTTCATTCCTTAATTCACATTCACTTCATAGCTCATATTCCAGACAACTACACACCGAGTTTTGCTGTAGCATCCTAATTGCGAATGTTTGAACATTTGTTAACGATAGTATTATTGAGGGCTAGCTCTTGAATGACGTGATTCAACTTGAAATTGGTATCATATAAGCAGGCGACATTATACGTCCCTTGGGGAAGATGTACAAAAATGTTTGCGATTTTTCAAATTGTGCTTTTCTTAATTCTGGTAAAGTGTTGTACTCTTATAGCTGGCAACTTAATTTATGGTAATTCTTCAAATCTAATTGTTGGGTAATCTTTTTATTATTGTACTACCTGGAAAGTGTTAAACCAGACATCCTTTTCGCGTAGGTGTCTTGCAGCAATCCTGAAACCTTCTTGCCTCTTAAGGAAAGGAACTGATGTGCTTTTATGACTGTATTTCAGACTCCTGTGTTAAATATTCGGATAATTTCATCTTCCTTATCTTCATCTTCTTGATGTGACCATGGCGGTTATTGCTATTTATTGTGTGTTTTTATCTATTATAACTCAAGCATTTTTCTGCTTGAGTTCCTGGTTATTAATAGCTTCATTGTGTTTTAAATTTGACATCTGTTTATCATTGACTGCGGCTTTTGACATCCAAATATCGTTAATAAATTTCACCTTCATTTTCTTATCAATTTAAGATCAATTTTCACGCATTTCTTCATTGCCTGTTGTCTTCAATCATAACTCCTTTAAAACCTTTTAATAAATCTGATTAGTTATTGGAGGAGTAATGACAACAAGAATCAACTTAATAGTCATAAATCTTAAAGACCGGTTTCGAAGGTTCCACATTTCAGCTTTCGAAATTAGTCCTTCAGATTTATGAATATTACGCTGATCCATGTTACCTAAACTCCTCCAATAGTCCTTAAAAAGGATGTTATACCTGTGAGATACTGTTTTAGTTTTCTTTGCCTGCACTAGACTTCAAACAGCAGAATCTCTATATCGTAAGACTAACAAAAAAAAAAAAATCCTCTGGAGACGTAAATGAGACTGTAATGGTTCCTCATCGGATACCCCTTTATAGGTGGTGGATATGCACTTTTTGCATCCCATCGCTTGAGGTTCCTACATTCAAAATCTTTCCTTTGAGATAAACACATTATGTTTGTTCACTTAGAGTTATAAAAAAATTCAGGAAATGCTTCTCAGCATTACTGTGCGTTACGAATCTTTGAATGAGTACTCAAAGAATCACAAGAAGGACAGAAAATCGAGACAAGTGCAGATTGCTTTTCTAGAATAGTTTCAAAATATAAAGTTTAAAAATTTTCCTATTCTTAGAGCTTTTTTCACGAATTCGCTAAATGCTAGGAGATACCTTTTTACCAAATGGCTCACAAGTTAGAGAAAGTGAAATCCAGCATTATCTATCACAAATTGCAGAGGGAGAAGGAAGACGTGCATAGCCATGCAGCTGATAACTGTATGCAAGACGTAGTATTTAGTCTGTTAAATAAATACAAGCCACACGGAATTTATAATTCCTGACAAAACTGGACTGTATTAGTGAGCATTACCAGAATAGACATTAATATTTAAAAGGAAAAGAACGGTTGACTAAGAAAATGAACGAATACGTTAGTGTGCTATTCATGTGAAATACGGGCACAACAATTAAGAAGAGCGCGCTTATTATTGACAAAAGCACAAAACCATGATGTTTGAAAGAAGTCAAGGATCTACTTCCAACTTACCATAGCAACAAAAACTCATAGACGACCAATAGTTTATTTACTACTTATCTTTTAAAATAAAACAGAGAGCTTAAAATTAAAATTAAATACTAATTAGATAACTGTGCAGCATACTCACCTCTGATCTTTATCTGAAACACACTATTGTCTCTTTTCGCAAATACTATTTGAATATTCAGTCTTTCTGATAGGGTGTTTTAAAACTTTCAAATACCACTAGAAGAAATATATTCAGAAAATAATAAAATATAATTCAGATATGCTTGTAAAAATGTAATTCAAAGGAGGTAAATAAGTCAGTGGGTTTTATGAAGAAGGACATTCGGAGTATTTGAAGGCTATAGCTAGTATCTAAGACATCTCTGAAGGAAGTTAATGAAGATTCATTTTTACAATATGTGCCAACTGATGACAAACGGCCTTATGAAAATGAGAATAGCAATTGAAAAACTGTTTATGAAAATATAAAACAAATACTACTTGAAATATTCATTTCAAAATTAAAAAAAAATTCATCAAGTACATAATTATAAAAATAAATAATAATTATATTAATAATTATATATATATATAAAGAATAATTATAAAAATAAATAAATTTGATAAAAAATAGGAGAAAAATTTCAAACTAGGTAATTGTTTTAATTCTAACATAAAATTATTATTTTTCGATTATTCACTCAATTAACTGTTAATTATTATTTTACTCGATACATTTCAAACTGTTATTACAATTTACACTACACAAACCATCTTTCATTAAACTCAGCCACTGAATAAACTCAAAATGTGCTTGGAATGGAAATTATTTTACTAACCAGCGGATGCTGTAACTATCTACCTACTTATCTACCTACATATATATATACGAACATGAATACATATTTATATATCTCAATGACTGATAATCCATGTTCAGGACATTTGAAAATGTTTCAACAATATTTGAAGGACTTTGCAAACGTATCTCTTAGAGACTTTCGAACTCAAATTAAATTCCAATTCTTACATTCCAAATTGTATTTCAGATTCATTAGGATTTTCGATGCTGGACACTGAAAAAAGAGAAACGCCGTCGTCGAGATTCGAACCTGGACTTCTCGAATACGCATCGAGTGTGCTATCATTACACCATGAAAGCGTGCTGAAAGGAGGGAGAAAATAACTTTATAGTATAATATTTTGTTGTTATATTTCTCTATGTTCTTTTTATTCAGATATGAGAAAGTCAGTGAAACAAATGGCAGGGCATCGTGAAAACCTAAACGCTATGCCGCTGAAACGCTTCATTTGCTTTCTCACTGCAACTGTAAATATTGTAAGTATTCTCCAAAATTTCTCTTCCTTTGCAAACACTACTGTTCCTTCTCAATAGGCTTTTCTCTCGCCGATCCTTTTTCTCTTTGAAGAGGTGATATGTAAAATATAAAATATGAAATAAAATTTTTAAACTGAATTGGAATCAACTGGCAATAGACCTCAAAATTCATAAATTTTGATTTAACAGATCCGCACCTGAAAGATTCCCTTTACAATATTTTGCGTCACTCTGCCACATATTACGTCACTCTTTCAACCGATATGAGTATGCATTGCTTTTTATCGTTTGCTGCTACTTGAATAAACCACGTCTCTCGCTTTGCATTTTTTCTTTATTATCTGAAATGTAAACTGCATATATGGAAATTATGGGGCGCGTTTAGCGCCCCTAGTGTTGTACTGGTTTAAGTAAAAATGTATTTCCGGATAATTGTTACTGTACAAAATAAAAATTACGTTTTAATTATCGAGCCAGTTGCGATTTTCGCACCAGCTGTCTTCTAACCAACAGTCTTCTCGGCCATGACTAAATAATTGAACTGATTTCATATACCGCAAAAAACTATAACTTCGCTTCTCTTGTTCTCTCTCTATATATATGTATACATATATATATATAAGTATCTATCTATCAATCGATCTTCCTATATATATATTAACGAGAGAGAGGTGGATAGATTGAGAGATTAAAAGATAGGCTTATATTTCTCTACCATGTAATGCTCTGGCTTTTCGGTTCTATATGTTTGAACCCGTTTATTGTCCAGTAACTTTTGGTATTCAGGCGATCATACACAAGAAAATTGGTAGAATGCATTTCTTACAAATATGTGTTTTTGTACTAAAGGAAGCATTTTTTCATAAAAAAGAATTATTTTAATATGTAACTATAATAAATAATGTCAGTAACAGAAAGTTGTGTATATCCGAATGAATTTATGGTCTTACCGATAATAAACCTTCATTCGTTACCTGAATCCTTACTGCAATGTCTAAAGTGCAACTGCGTGAATATTTTAAAAATTTTAAATTAAACCTCCATCACTTGAAAATGAAAATTATGCTTCGACAAGGCATTATTACTACTCTTTTGTATATTATAAAGGTTTTTTAACCGAGCTAAAATTATTTAAGCTGCTGCTCGGAAACGGAGAGCTGTTTTATTTTTACGGCTAATGACATAGGATAGTCACATTTACACAGACGCAGAAAAGCATTAACTAAACGCTTTCAAAAGAAGCGTTTCATTTATGTATGTGTTTGGAAGTCAGAGCCTGGAATAAGATCTTCAAAGCTGAGGTTCTTCGCTTTTAAATTTTATTTGAACAGCATGCTTTGGAACTTTATGCTTTAACGATAGTGCTTGTTAAGGTACATTTTATGCATGTTATTTACAATTTCCTTTCATTTGTAATTTCTCGCACAGTCGAGGGATTTTGCACTTTTGTCGTTTATAAACATAAGGATTTATACTTGAAACGTAAATAAGGAAAGCTAATAGCTATGAAATAACATTTAAAGCTGTAAAACATTTGTTCTCGGGAAGATTTTAATTCCTTCGGCGCATCTCGATGAGGAATTTTGTTTGCAAACAACATTTAATAAACTTTATTTATGTTTTGCTTATTTAAATAATAACAAGAAAGATGCAAATTACATTCTAAACAGAACAAATAGGAAGTCGTTTTATTTTTATGATAGGAAACAGAGTTCAATTTCAGATTTTGTTGAATACATGGAAATAAATTCTTGATAAGCATACATTGAACTTTAAATTTGCGCTTAAAGTTTAATTTTCCAGTTGCTTATGCAACATATTTATTACATTTTAATATTACTTTTCTAGAGTCATTAGATTGTTTTGAAGCAGGAGTTATGAAACGCAATCATGCCTTTTGCCGAGACTCCAACCTGGTCCTCTCGAATATGCGTCGAGCGGGCAACCGTTACACCACGAAGGCATGCGAGAAGGTGAGAGAAAACACCTTATATTCTCCCCCTTTTAAAATGTGACTGGAGATGAGGGGACCCTGTCGTCAAATCCTGGTATTGACGAAATATCGTCTGTCACCGTTTAGTACGAGCGCCACTGCAGAGTAGTTAATATGTATTTTTTGGAAGCAGGAGACGTGAAAAATGTGCAACGCCCTCTCCGAGACTCGACCCTGGACCTCCCGAAAACACGCCGAGCGGGCTACCGAGACAACACGAAGGCATGCTGGAAGGCCTAATGAAAATACCTTATACTTTATTGTTAGCTTCCAGACACATATTTGTAATTTCCGCTTTATTTATAATATATTTTAATTCTTGTTCTTAACAAAGAAGCTTTGATATGTTTTAAATAATGCCTTTGGTTAAAAGATTTCAACATCATTGTAATGTTTTTTAAACATTATACTCTCTAACAACCAAACGTTATTGGTTTAAAATAGATATTTATTATAAAATGATGATGCGAATAACAAAAAACAAGCAGCAGAATGGAAAAAACTATGAAAATTTATGCAATAGTTTTAACGGCAGTCTAACCTAATTTTGCATACGTATCTAAACACAAATAACTTAAAGTTAAGGGAGACTAGGCAAGTGATTTAGTACTTCGTTAATAGATATATTTTATTATACTAAACTTGGAACACGTATGTTCTTATAGTTATTTTTCACAGCATCAGAATAGAGTGATTGGATTTTCATGTCAATAATGCTAAAGATTAAGTTAAAGGATTAAGAGCGCCTATTCAGCTATTAATATTCCAACCATTCGTATATTCCTAGATTTGTGACAAAATTTTTAAGAATGGTGAAATCCAAATGTTTGAGTACTGTTCATTACTTTTGCAATTTCTGCAAAAACATCATCATTTCTACATCTCAAATGCTCTCGCGCAGTTAAGTGCTGTTAAAGCTAGATTTCCCATTTTAAAGCATGGTAACCTAGAACCTTTCGTGAGTAGGCATTATTAAAACTTCAAGAACAAGTTAAGATCTTTTTCTAGTTCAGTAACTTAGCAGAAGAAATTAGAGGGCGTCCTCAAATAAGAGACTGTGAGATGAAAAAATGTTATCTTGAAAATTCAACTGAACTGCCATCATCCGTTTTGCCTCATCAGATCCAGAAAAAGGTTATACGTGATATGATAGTTTAGATAAAATTTAAAAAATAAATGACACCAGTGTGTAATTCAATTTACCATTTCTTTAAATAATGAAGGTTTTCGTATAACTTTCGTTCCTTGGAATCGATATCACTTTAGATAAATAAACCCATTAAAAATAATATGCTTCTATTTTCTATTATTAAACTTACAATCTCTTTAGTTAAGAGCTTCAAAAGTCTCTACATAAAGTAACCTAACAGTAAAGTAGACATCAGTAGGAGAAGATGGATATCCATTCGTGACTTAGCAAATATCGCAGGATCAAACTTCATATTACTTTATCGCTATATTAGAACTAAGTTTTGTTAAGTTTATAAGGTATTTCTCCTGCCTTATTCGCATGCCTACGTGGTGCAGTGGTCAGCAATCTCTAGGCGTATTCGAGAGATCCGTGCTCCGAGTCTCGGTGAGGGCATTGCTCATTTTTTACAATTCCTGCTTTCAGAAAATCCTAATGACTACAAGTGGCACCAGAACTAAAAGGCTCTTGAATGATGATTCTCCACTTGGTGATTGGGTCCCCAAATCCCCGGTCTCCCTTTAAAAAGGGGAATATATAAGGTATTTCTCTCGCCTTGTTCGCAAGCTTTCGTGGTGTACTGATCAGCACGCTCGGCGCGTATTCGAGAGTGGTTCGAGTCCCGGCGAGGACACTGCTTATTTTTCACAACTTCTGCTTTCAAAAACTCCTAATGCATCTACAAGTTTAGTAAGAAAAATAAAATTAATAAATGAAGATGCGATGAAACTGCAAAACTTAACAATCTGACTGCATGACATTATATAAAAAATACTGTAATGAATTTAAAATGCATCAAAAAACACATTTTTGGTTTAAATTTAAAATGATTTTTTGTGTCCAATAATCCCAATCTAATTAAAGTTATATATATATATATAGTGACGAGCCGAAACGTTATGACCATTCCCACATTTCTTAACTTGCCTGGATGATGTGGAGGGCAAGTAATTAGTATGGTATTTAACTGCTGTTGGAGAAGGTAAGGAACTATTCTTGCACTTAATTTTGCGAGTAATGGGAAAAGCTGTTGATCTAAGAGAATTTGATAGAGGGCAGATTGTAATGGCGCGAAGACTAGGAAAGAGCATCTCCAAAACAGCATGATTGGTAGGTTGTTCACGATTTGCTTTGTTAGTATATCTGCAAAGAGAATCTATAACGGTGAAATCAGCAGTAGACGCCAAGCTGTTGGATGTTCACGAATCATCAAAGAAAAAGGACGTTGGATACTGTTCCGCTTTGTACAGAAAAATCGGCTCTAAAACAGTGGCGCAGCTGACATCTAAATAAAATGCAAGTCCACATGCAAGTATTTCGGAACACGCAGTTCTGCGGACGCTGTTGGATATGGGACTGCACCATGGACTCCCACTTGTGTGCCTATTTTGACCAAGCATCATTGTCAACAACGCCTGTTGAATGCATCTTTGGTCACATGCATTTTCTTATAGTCCATTTTGGAACAAATCAACTCAGAATTTGAGGTGGCAGTTGGCATGATATCTTGTATGCGTTATCGCATGTAATTAGTCTTATAGCATGCGTGAGAAGCAGATTTTGTTCTTCACTTAGTCTACCTTAAGGAGGTTACGTGCAGGCCATTTGGGCGGCATAAATGTCCAACGTACGGGTGCGTGATTACATGCTCAGCCGCGTCCAGTCTAATGTTATGGCAACTGTTCATTTAGGTGCATGCTAAAATTACTGTGAAAATGGGACTGAAAATTGGTTAGCTTCGTATCGGCTGCAATCAATAGTTCTGGCATAAATCAGATCATGTCCAAAACTGATGCTCAGTATGCAGTTTTAAAATTTTTATTATGGTGTATCAGCGCTATTTTGGATACTGTTGAAATGAGGAATTATAGGTGGCAGCTAGGAAAATTAGATCATATATATAGAGTTACAAATCATTCTTCAGAAACTACAAATTCCATTATGTGGGCATTCAAGCCCATGTTACAACTCTCAGTAAAAATACAATTATTTTCCAATCCATCACCATTATTTTTAGTACTCCATGTACAGAAATGCGCAAAGAATAATGTACAATGCTTTAAAATGTGCAGAATAGTATTGTTACATGCATAAGGCTTCGTAATAGATTGAATGCACAAGTCCGATAAAAGGTTAATGAAATTTATTCTTATCGCAAGAAATATAAGAGAACGCTGGATTTTTCCTTAGAGATATACGCATAATATTCCGCAATATAATCAGTAGCTATACTTTAAACCACTCAAAACCTTAAAATACAAAGCAATGCAAAAGAGAAAGCTAATCAAATCTCACCCCGAATTCGCAAAAATAAATAAATAAATAAATAAAAATAAAAATAAATAACAACAGCTAGCTAAACAACAACAACTGAATTGGATGTTTCTCTCCCACGTTTTAAGGCTTTTTAATCGGTCGTTAGAAAGTTCGGGTGATTTCTGTTTTCTCGAGATTTCTGTAAAGCAAAAGAGTACACTTACACTCACAGCCAACACAGTAGTAAACTACATTTATTAATTTAAATATAAATTGCGGGATATCTATTTATTAAATGTAAATAGGCGTGCTCCTGTATTTTTACTTTTCCGGCGTAGCTTTCTCTTAAGATATGTCTCGTGTTTCATTGCACGGGGATAAAAAACAATTTTAATTATACTTCTACTAAAAAGCTAAATACACCGGTTTTCATAAATTAAGGAAAAATCACAAAAATAGCGATAACTCCTTCAAAAATAAGCCAAACGTGTAAAATTTGAATATGTTGCCAAGTAAGAGAGCTGAGTAAAACTGCAAAATGCAAATTACTGTCGCTGCACTAGGAATACGTCATCTGCGAGGGGCATAAAAGTCGATGTTTGAGAGCAAGCCCACATATTTCACTGTGATAGTGACATCAGTAAACTGAGACAGTCAATTTGTAACAATGACCTCCAAGCATCATTTGCCAGCAGAACTACGATGGAGAGCCATTGCGAGACTATAGGCAGGACAAAGTCAAACAGAAGTGGCCAGATGGCTAAATGTGAGTTCTTCTATGGTTCATAGACTTTGGAGGCTATTTCAAACCACAGATTCGGCATCTAGGAGGTTCAGCCAAGGACGGTCAACTGCTACGACGAGCGCCGATGACCGATATATGACATTATGTGCATGCAGGAATAGAGCCGCTACTCCTACTCTTGACATTATGTTCATGCAGGAATAGAGCCGCTACTCTTACTCTTCTTAGATTCTTTCTTGCTGCAACCACCGGAATGTTTGTGCCAACGTCAACTGTGCGTAGAAAACTTCACGAAGGTGGTCTGTATGCGAGGCGTCCAGCCATTTGCGTGCAGCTCATGTAACGCCGTAGAAAGGACCTTTTGCAGTGGGCACGACAACATGGCCACTGGACGCCTGATCACTGGAGGGCTCTGCTCTTTACATATGAGTTCAGGTTTAGTCTAGAAAGCCATCGTAGGCGTTATTTGATATGGAGAGAACCTGGAACCCGTTATCATTCGTCAAACATCCGTGAAAGATTTGCATACGGAAGAGGCAGTGTCTGTGTTTGGGATGCCATCTCTTTGGGTGGGCGCGCAGACCTCCATGTCTTTACAAGGGGAACCGTGAATGTTCAGGTGTATAGAGATGACATCCTTGGTGCTTATGTTTACGCACATTCTGGGGCAATATTTGATGCTTTCCTGTTACAGGACGACAACGCAAGATCACACAGGGCTCGCATCGTAGATGATTATCTTCAAGAGGAAACAATTATGCACATGGAGTATCCACCTCGATCCCCGGACTTGAATCCTATCGAGCACGTTTGGGATGCCTTAGGGAGTCGTCTAACTGCTCTCATCCGCCCCCTCAGACGCTTGCCGCGCTTGCAACTGCTTTACAAGAGCAATCAATGGCTCTCGCTTCCTATGGAACTTAGAGACCGCGTAATTGAAAGCATCAGAAATCGCTGTATATGCTGTATTGCTTGTAGAAGCTATCATATTCCATATTGAAGGTACTTTTCCTATAGCAAACTGACACCTTCGATTTGCTCATTTTATACATGTGCTAATTTCTTTACTACCATAATTGTCTGGTAATTTCTCTTTATGTTACTTGATACCTTACTATGTGCTGTATATTGTGGGTAAGTTTCATAAAATTCTACATGTAACTTTTTCAATAATCGTGATTTTTGTGATTTTTCCTTAATTTATGATAACCAGTGTAAATACAAAATCCGTAACATTATAAATGTTCTCTTTACATTTGTTTTACAGTTTTAAGATCAAAGGAAAAGAAACATTTTGTCTCACAATAAGAGTGAACCTTAAACGTTTTAACAATTAGAGCTGTTTTGCTCAAGATAATATCATAAGTCTCCAAAAAAACAAATATTTCGTTTGTTCATTCTTAAATTTATTTTTAAGTATTTTCAATTATGTACGAAACTTGGATGAGAGAAAGTTCCAAGCCAGGAAATGAAAAAACGCAGTTTTTAGCAAAATTCTAACGCTCTTGCTTACGTTGTTAAGGGATTTCCGGTGTGGTGACGTTTAGGTTCACCAGCTCGGCCTTGCACGTGTTCCAAATTTTTCTCAATAGTTTGATGAGGTTTAAATTTGTATTTAGTTCAACGCCTCGGAAAAAGGAGAAATTTTACAGGGGTGTAAGGCGGAGTTTCATGGACTGGATTTTTCACCGTTTTAGAGGATTTTGGTTTTTATGGGATTCTTTCTTAACAAAAAGGCGTTGCAGGTCTTGCTCATCCTTTTTGGCTCTTTGCATCGCACTTTTTGTGTGCCTTTGTGCACGGTTTTTACCATGCAGTCCTAAGGGAATTTCATCATATGGAAGCCGGGCTTAGGCTCCATTTTATCAGAATTACGTGACATCCTTAAATTTATTCTTTACTTGCCTCCTCGGAGGTTATTTTTTCACCATCACTATGGAATCCAAAAAAATTACAAGTTTCTAAAGGCACAGACAGCACCCATTCATTTAGCGTGAAAATACGCTCCTAAGGAAGCGTATAGGCTGATTAATTCTGTTACCCGGAGCCTGGCCGTAGAAGAGATGTCATCTATGTTTGCTTTCTTTCCATTTTCAATACCCTTTCTGAAGGAAGTCCTGATGGAGCTCTACTCAACTTACGAATTATTTCCATTTTGCCCTGAGTTCAGTTCCCCCCTCGTAGTTCACCGATGACGTTCCCGGGTCTGAAACATCAACATGTCTCCAAAGTATTCCTTCCAACATCGTAGCGTTCCAGTTAACCGACGGTTTCATCATTTTCTTTCTACAAAGGGATTGGATGCCTGAAGAATTTCTCAGATAAGATTTTTGTTTGTACTTGATTAGTTCTCAACTTTAGGAAAAAATGGGTTACTAAAATTTACCAGTTTATAATTAGCTACAAAAATAGCGAAGAAGGCTTTTCACTTATTTCAAAATGCAGTTATGGTTTAATTTTAAAATGTTTGCATTTTAAGGATTCTGAGATGTTGAGGAATTTAAATTTTAGTTTTATTTGATGAACATATTGTCCTTGCTAAGGTTAATTAAATTATTAGCTGTAATAGAATTGCTCTCGTTTTAATACTGTTAACTTTCCTATAATGGCGGTTTTGTTGTAACTCAGTTAATTGAATCTGGATGTTAGAAGTTTTTATTCACTGTGCAATAATAAGATGTAAATTTTAAGATTGTTCTGAATAGTAGTATTATTTATTTAGTGTGGAATAATAAGGTGAAGGAACATCTGTAATTGTTAAAGAAATAGTTTGTTATGAATTTTATAAATTTTATTTAAATGAAATAGTTATGCTTCTACTTAATTAGTAGTTACAGTAATTGGAAAATATTTATCTTGAAATTTCTGAATTATTAAAAACAAATATTAATGTTCTCTGTTAAAGTTATATTTTTCTCAGGTTAATTTTCGGATGAAATATTTTTATTATCTAATTGATATTGACATAATTTGATCTATAAGAAAAAATAAACACTAAAGGCTTTTCTTAAAATGTAATATTGATTACTCCATTTTTGATATGTTGAAGTTACATATTTTGAAGTATAGGATTTATCATAAGTTCACGAGCATCAAGATTCATGGGTTGTTTTAGGTTAAAAATCACAACGCAATGACTAGTAAGGATAGTTAGTTTTAAGGCAAATTGTTACTTTTATTCAATAGTATTCCTCCCAACAGGCACCACTACGACAGAACAGTATATAAGGTATTTCTCCCCCTTCTTGGAATCCCTTCGTGGTGTAGTGGGGAGCAAGTTAGGCCCGTATTCGAAAGGTCCGTGGTTCGAGTCCCGAAAAGGGCATTACTCATTTCTTCAGTTTTCTGCTTCAAAAAATCCTAGTACCTCTACAAAGTAACTTTAAGAATTTGTAACAATATTATTACTACAAACAGAAACAAAATGAGCGTCTCAGTCATATCGCAGTATTGCGTATTTAAATTCTTAAAACTGCTAAAAAGCTAAACTACATATTCAAAAGCAAATGATCCACAATATTATAGTGTCAGTTTGTAACAAATAGTGACTGCGGATTAAATCGAGTGTGAAGAAATAAGTTGAAAAGTATTATTTATTGAGTATGATCTGACAGAACCATGATGGATTAACGTGTTATTCCGTAATCAATACGAAGTGCTTTCTAATACTCTTTCATAATGGATCCAGTAAATGGAAGTTAGTAATACGTAGTGCGAAAATTGGCTTCTGCTCAAAGACTCTATTAATAGATCACTGTAGTAGGGCTTGAAATATTGAAAAGTAAAAACAAAACAAAAAAAAAAGGCGACAAACTTTCTGTCGAATTCCAGTCTGAAGAGTGTAATGAATGTACTACGTTAATGGATGGGGTTCGACATGATTTTTATAGCAAAATGTGAGCAAAATAATTGCGTTTGCAGGAAATCCACTTAAACAATTTCAGGCCTGAAACGTGTTTGCTTATTATTCTTGTTTCCTAAAATGTATGTTTACTTCCACATCCTAAATGGTTTTAAGAGTAAATCCTGTTTGAAAGTCTCTATCTCATTACTTCATTAAAAGTGTTAATAAATTTTCACTAAACTAAATAAGGAATTACCTACAAAACCCAGGGTAAATCTGAACAAGAGGACAAAACTTGAGGTGGCGACTAAACGTACCTATACGAGCAATATTCGTCACAGAATGTATGGGCGGAACGCAAGCGGTAGGAAATTAAAGGCTAGTTTTCCACTGTCACATTTAACGAATTAATACAGGAATGGGAGGAGATACTTCAAAGAACATTTCATTAATAGAACATACTAATCGAAATTACTCAAAAGACCTTCCACCAGCTGTAATGCAGGCTTCAAACATGCGAGATAGGGATTGACGCACATTTGCGAAGACACCAAGCTTCTGCCTAATAACGCCAACACCAATGGCGATTTTTGCGACTAGATCCACATGGGTTTCAATGGGCCACTCTTAGATTAGGCTTTTCATATGGCTCCACAGATAAAAATCCGAACAAGAGAGATCCGATGATCTTGGTGGTCAAGCTACGAAACCAACTCGACCAATACATCGTGCTGGAAATTTCGTGGTTCGTATAACCTGTAATCCTCTCTGCAATCCACTGTAGAAAATGCCGTTGGATGCTAGGAACGACTATTTTTATCAAATTTTTACAATGCCACCTTGCTGCTCGCCGTTAGCTTTCAGATCATATATTCTATGTCGAATATTACTCGTGTAGCTGCCTTCTATCACCCCATACAGTTTTGCCCTGTTGTTCAGATTCACTCTGTATAACGAACATATAAATCTCCGAAAACAGCTCTTACGCTTATATCTCTTCTACAGTCACAGCTGAACAGAAACGTAAGTGTACGACTCTGAATATTTACTTAATTCTTCGGAGGCATCTATTAGTATCTAGTTTTGTAGGTTTTGTAAAAAATAGACATGATTTGGAAATGATGTTAATTTTTGCACACGGATGTATATATTGTTGCGTTCTACGGATTCCCGTTTTACACGGAAAAAGCCACGGAAATTCTTATGAAGCCGATTCGTTTTCGGGGATTGGAATCTTTGTTGATCTGCAAATGTTTCAAAGGGCTTTATTCACGCAGCCACTAGTGGGTCCGATTGAGTGTAATTCTGCTATGTATGTAGCTATTCTTCGAAAATTTTCATTACCATGCTATTACAATGGTCTGTTTAACATGACAGACCTACACTGCGAAATGTATATTCTTAATTGAAGTGATTCTTCTCACTAAATTCTGGTGATTTTAAATTCAATTTGTGGCTTTTAGTACTATTGCTTTGAGGACTACGTCAAGTGCTGATGCAAGATTAACTTGTAAGATCTACTGTCTATCTCCTGTGTGAAATCTGGAGAGTAGTGACTGCACAGAAGAAGGGTTAAAACTACCTTTTATTACACTCTTTAAATTATTTACAAGAGGTCGAAATTCGAACACCTTCTTTGTTGACGATTGTTGTCTATTTTTGTCAGACTTTCAGAAATCATTTACAGACTATTACGCTAACACACTACGCCTGTGCTTGGGCGGTAACTGAAACAGTAAAACTAAACTCAGAATTTGAAGATGTTAACAAGTAGTAGTATTACGCTACAGGGCTCAGACTATCCTGTTCCCTAACAGAGCGTTGATAAATTTAGTGGCAGCAAAGTAATAGCTGCTACGCCCCGTTTAGACTTAGCAATAACTACTAAGCCGAAGCTGGCACTACAACACGGACAGAGTTTTCCAGACTCTCAGACTCTCTAACTTAACCTTCTAGCACTTGATATTTAAACGTTTTCTCCCAGTGGTAGAATTTGAATTTCTTCACGCGCTCTACCAAACTTAAATATTCTGGCAATGACAATTAGGGGAATGAAGGCTTATACTAAAGTACTTCAAATTAAATTCAACTGGTTTCTTAAAATAAATGTAAATTCCTACAAACTGATCTTAACTAAAAGATCAAACCTGGCTGCTATTCACTACAGTACAAAATCAAAGGGACACATAATAGAAACTCCACAAATATATCAGCTGCAACATAGTATAACTAACAGTCCTTCCTACACGATGATAATTCAATAACAAAACTGATGTATGCAGTGTATTTCAGAAATCATTTACAGACTTTCAGGAGAGATAGAGTACAATTACACGATGAAATTCACATAGCTAAACGTGGTGGGAAAGGCCTTCCTGACGCGGTAATGACAAGACAAAACACAAGAAAGGAAGAACATGATCATTGTGAAGAAAGATGCTTATTGTGCTTACTACATCAAAAATCAAGAAATAAGGACAAAAATAGACAACGATCGTCAACAAAGAAGGTGTTCGAATTTCGACCTCTTCTAATGCAGGCCTCACATCTATAGCATATGAAAGATGTGATGTCGCGGAATTTACCAGACATATCCTGGACTTCCACAGCGGTTGTCACGATGCGAGCAGTTAGTTATTCAGCACTTCTAAAGGGGGTTTTGTGCACCAATTTCTTGACGTCAATACAAATGAGGACACGAACGACACAGGACGTAGTCAATGCAAATGAGGTCTGGCGATCTTGCTGGCGAATGCTCTAGATCAATCCTGCCGATGCGGATACGTTTCGAAAGTAATTTCGAACACGTTCTTTAATGACGATTGTCTATTTCTGTTCCTGTTTCTTGCTTTCCGCTGCTTTAAACATAATAAACATATATTATCACTGTTGTAGAGTCATTAGGTTACTTTGAACCAGAAACCATGAAAAATGAGCAATGCCCTCGACAAGATTCGAGCCTCGGACTTCTCAAATACGTGCCGAGTGTGTTCCCATTACACCCCGGAGGCATGCTAAGAAGGCGCGAGAAACACCTTATATACTCCCACTTTTAAAGGTCGACTGGGGATTAGGGGACTCAGTAACCAAATCCCGGTGGTGGAGAATCAACATCTAACACCGTTTTTAGTTTGGGCGCCACTGTAGGAACATTAGGTTATTTTGAAGCAGAAATCATGAAAGATGAGCAATGCCATCGCCGGGACTCGAACCTCGGACCTCTCGAATACGCACAGAGTATGAAAACCATTTCACCACGAAGACATGCTAAAAAAGCGGGAGAACTACGTTATACCCTGTTCTTGTCCTTGTGTTGTATGTCATCAGTACTGCGCCAGGAAAGCATTTCCAACCATACATTGCTACGCATTTTTAAAATTTTTGTAACCGATTTTCTGAAGCACCCTATATATAGCTTGACATTATGTTATACATAAGTCTGACTATTTTCATGAAATCCCAGCAAAACTCCTGCAAGTGTTAAGCTGACATTATATTTTAATATTTGAAAAAATTGCAAAATTCACATATGAAAGAATTTTTATCCGCTAAAAATATAAAGAAATAACTATAATTAGTAAAATATCAGTATGCTTGTACTGGAAACATACGTTAGTGATGATCACATGAACAAGAAAGTATGCCATCACTATAAAAATACTGACTGAAATTTCAACAAAAAAATGTTTGAATTTGTTGTTTATGTTTAGTAATAATATAAAAACTACCAATTAATTAGCGTAGTCTGGCTTAAAATTGAGATTTTAATCAAATAAATTTGAAACTTCGTGTAATTTGATCTATAACTTGTAGAGTCATTAAGATTTTTGAAGTAGGCAACGCGCAAAATGAGCAATGCCCTCGTCGGTACTCGGATCTGGACCTCTCGAATACGGCGCCGAGTGTGCTAAGCGTTACACAACGAAACCATGCTGTAAGGAAGGGGATAGTATTCCCCCTTTTAAAGGGCACGTAGGGATTAAGTGACTCAATCGCTAAATCCTGGTGGTGAAGAATCATAATCGGCCAGTTCGGGCTCCAGTGTGGAGTGATTAGGTTATTTTTAAGCGGAAAACGTGAAAAATGTGCAGTGCCCTCTCCGGGACTCGAACCTGGTCCTCTCGAATATACGCCGAGTTTTCTAACCGTTACACGAAGTAGGCATGCTGGAAGGGGGTAAATTACCTTACAATCTGAAGTTTTAAATTCTTGAATCAAAGAGATATATTATTTGATGTCCTTTCATCAGCTTAAAATTAATATTTACGAAAGAAATAATATTTGATTTCATTACTCTGCAAAAAACGAAGAAGTTGCTTCTTAAATTTTCATTTGTATGAATGGCAGTGTTTGTCAGCACTGATGGATTTCAAAATATCTACAATATTTTCCAACTTTTCATCCTTCATTCACGGCTATCGATTTTGTAAGCATTTCAGTCTAACTTCTAACACTGCTCTACTTAGTTTTACTTTTTATCCCTCAGTATCTGTTTTTATTTTTACAGATAGGAAGCGGTATCGATTACCGTTATCGGAAACTTCTGTTCTACTGATTTCAAGATGAGACAGAAACTTCCAATAATGATTTAAAAATAAGTATAATAATAAGTGCTTCACAACTAAAGTTTATTACCACAGATTCTTCAAAAGAGTATTCATAAACGTGTCTTAAGATTCCGAAATACATTTAATTATATACAAATAATACGCTTTAATTATTTAACTAATTTTACATTATATTTATACAGTATTTGATATAGGGAGAATAAAAAATGCGCCGATATTAACGCAATTACATTAGTTTTATCTTTGAAACTTGCGTATAACCCGTGGATTGTCAGAGAGAGGGGGACAAAAATTGTAAATAAAATCAAGATCCTTTAAGTAAAATTGTTTCTATGAAGTTTTAGAGTTATTAGGTTTTTTGAAGCAGGAAAAGTGAAAAGTATTCAGTACCCTCGCCCTGACTGGAACCCTAGACCTCTCGAATACGTGTCGAATAGGCTTCCAATTACACCACGAAGGCATGCGGAAAGAGGAAGAAATTACCTTATATACGACGCAGGATTAGGGGCTCTATCACTAAATCCAGGTGG
The DNA here is from genome assembly GCA_000611955.2 of Stegodyphus mimosarum. Taxonomy (NCBI): domain Eukaryota; kingdom Metazoa; phylum Arthropoda; class Arachnida; order Araneae; family Eresidae; genus Stegodyphus; species Stegodyphus mimosarum. The sequence continues at coordinate 21,610 of KK117209.1, forward strand.
CGACGGATTATCGTTCACCACTTCTTAGTTCGGGCGCCACAGTAGAGTTATTAGGTTCTTTTGAAGCAGCAAAGGTGAAAATGTGCAGCACCCTCGCCGGGACCCGAACGCTGGACCTCTCAAATATTCGTCAAGTATGTTTCCAATTACACTAGTAAGGAATGCGGAAAGGAAGGGAAAATTAACTTATAAAGTAAAAAAAATCCTTTATTAATAGATAAATGGAGAACTTAGGAGATTAAGCAGTAACATAACAGAAAGGTTATCAATAATCGCCAAAGTTTTGTTTAAAAGAATAATTGAAAGCAATGTCACAGTATTAAAAAATATGTTGATAAATTTTATCTTTGAGTACCTTCATATTTTAGTAATACTGTTATATTTTAATTCGATATGTTAGACGATACGGTTAATTTATGCAAATTATATATGCAAGATTGTTTTTGTTATTTATGCTGACTAGAAAGCGAATGTATGCAAATACTAGAACTGATAAGAACTATTTACTATGTATATCTGTATCCATCTTTATTTGGTCTGGTAAACGCTTCGCTTTCCATTGCATTTTTTTGCAATTATTTTTTTTTCTTCGGATATCTTATGAAAATGAACGACACCTATCTGCTTTATGCATAATATTTAGGAAATCGTTAGTATCCCAATCACGCCATTAAGCAAACTCTAGCGTTTTAATGCATACTACCGTCACTAATCTGCAATAAATAATCTCGATAAAACTCTTATTTTCAGGGAAGAATCCTTTGGCACCTCAAGAACTGCTTCTCTCCATTCCTATGGGAGAAGGCTTATAGCTCCTTGGTTGCATATTGTTGAAGCATCAACTTTTACTTTCATATTATGAATATATCTTTTATAAACATTTTATTTGATCGTATTTTATTCCCAGCGTTTCGGATTGTCGCGCAATTTCATAACGAACACGCGAGCCTCCGACTAAGTCTATGAAAAAAACTGAGTAGCAGTATTAATGTTAAAATGTTCTCAGAGTTTTGATTTCATTACGATGATAACGGATTAAAATTACAATTTCTGTGTGAAATAAATTTCTGTGTGAAAACGGGTCATTAAAGCCACCTCTGACACCAAAAGTGGAAGGACAATTGCGCAACAACATCGCATTGAAGAATCCATCTTGAACATTATGCATGAATCACCTCAGACAAGTACAAGGGCTATTGCACGTCGTCTGCAGCTGATTCATTCCACCGTTTGGAAAGTATTGAATGAAAATGTTTTGCACCCATACCATTTGCAGAGATTCCAAGTCTTGTAAGAGACAGATTAACCTCTTCGAGTTCGTTTCTGTCATTGTTTCTGTCATTGTCAACAGTGTGAGGCGCAGGTGGATTTTCTATCGGATGTGCTTTTCACGGACGAGGCAACTTTCTCACAGAACGGCATCTACAATAGCCACAACATGCACGTGTGGGCAACACATAATCCACACGGCACACGTCCAAGTGCATTCCAAACCCAATTCTCCGTGAATGTGTGGACGGGTATTGTTAACGACTAACTCATAGACCCATACTTCTTACCTGCACGTACAAATGGCTTATCATATTTTTCTGCAAGAGGTGCTAACGGAATTGCTACAGGATGTTCCGGCTGTCGTTTGTGATCGTATGTGGTTCCAGCATGATGGTGCACCAGCCCATAACCACGCGCGGGTCCACAATTACTTGGATGGGACATTTCCGGGCCGATGGATTGGCCGTGTTGGACCCCTTCGATGGCCCCCCTGTTCACCAAATTTACCCAGCTTGGATTTCTTTATGGGGCCATCTGAAAAGCATCATTTACGAAACTCCCGTTGATTCACTGGAGGACCTCGTTGCGCGACTATCCATTGCGGCTGCAAGAGTGCGCGAAATGCCTGTCGTTTTTCAAAATGCTCGTCAGTCCCTTCTGCGACGTTACCAAGCATGTATTACTGCTAGTGATCGCAATTTTGAACATTTATTATGAATACTGTATTGCTGCAAAGAAGCACTTTGCGTTCATTTTGTACATAAACACATTTTCCTCTCGTGTCGTTTTTTTGCGTTCCTGCCTTAGCCCGTCACTTTAGACCCTAGATTCCTATAAAGAAATGAATGTTTTAGTACACTCCACCACCCCTCCAAGTTTGTCCATGATCTCTGAAATACCCTGTATATAAAGTGCGCAGATTTATGTATTTACAATAAGTATATTTAATTTTCTCGGTAACTAGTATATCTAATACAGGCTGTTGCTTGTACAGATTTGTTTATTTATAATAAGTGTATTTAATTTTCTAGATAACTAGTGCGTACACTAAAGGATAGTCTTTCAATTTCATATCAAGGTACATTGCGCAAGATGGACGAAATTCAACATGCGTTTTCCATGTCTCGAAAGAGCTACTTAGAATATATATTAGATTTATATATAGCATTGTTCTAAATACAAAATCGGACTTTTTATGAAATGATATGACATTTTTTTTCATTCTACGACTCAAATTATGCCAAACTGACAATTTTGTAAAAACATTAGCTCTCAAAATTTTAGCTCCTCCATGTTAATTGATTTTGGCATATATTTATCAAAAACTCTTTTTTTATTAAATTATTTTATTCAACCTTTCCATATTAGATATCCTTTTTCATATTAGATGCCTATCCAGTTTCTCATCAACACAATGTGTTTCTGATGCAAGTTTCAGAATGAAAGCCTTTACGTCTAATAATGCCAAAATTTGAAAACAGAATCTTGGAAACACAATTTATGGAAAGAACTCCGAGGAATGTATTCTAAAATATCTTAAGGCGTAAAATATCTTAAGGCGTATCTTAATCGCATCTTAAGGCGTAGCTTTCTTCTTCCATTCTGACAAATGGATAATTGGAAGAAATTAAAAATAAATAAATGAATAAAAAAGAAAAAAAAGAAAAACACGAAAATTTCCTGATTTTATATTACTCCCAAAAGGGGCTTTTTTTAACATTTTGGTGTTACCTTTATTTATTAAATATCATGGTCTACTTAAACCATAAAATTCAGTTCAACAACAATATCGCAAAATAATTTTAAAATGAGCATATCTTTTGAATTTCTAATACACAGTCTCGCGCGCTGGAGATAAAACTGTTTTTATTCGTGCATAAATTCTTCGCTTTGATATCGTTGAGTTTGTGAATCAAAAATTCTTTAATGTCTGACAAAATATGAAATAGATAATAAAACAAATTCCAAATTTGGTCTTCCAGATGCCCATATTCGGAGGAGGATTATATTCCTCAAAAGGTAAGCAAATATCAGTGCTGAAATTAAGGCTGCTTGTTCTTACCTATTTCTACAATGGATTTGAGTGCCACTCATTTAGAGTCTACATTTGGTCGCTCAATCCCGAACATTTGAATAATTACAAATGCGAAAGCTTTGTTTGAACTGATTCTAACGTCTTGCTGTGGTAGTTATTATCGGTTTCTTGCAGGTGTAAAGCGTTTATTACTGAAGGAGAATTGGAAATCTTAGAAGGGTTGCCATGATCTTATTCCTTTTGAGCTAAATTCCTTCTGAATTTAATCCGATAGAGTTTGTTTCGAAGGAATTTTACCGGTTACAGGTCGACAATAATGACGAAGTCAGTTTGAAAGAAGCCGTTTTAAGTAGAAGAATTGTGATTTATAATGCCATAAGATTATTGTATATTATTATAACTTAAAGATAATGTGTTTAAAGATAATTCAGTGGTTAAAGATAATAAAGGCAAGACATATTCATCGCATAGAAGCCTTTATAAATAAAAATGCTTGTTACCTGTAAGAAATTTAGACGTTAAAATTAATTTCTCAAACATTCATATTATATTAGATATTAAATGAATTATTATCACTCTGCTTTTACACGAAATATAACTGCTATACCAAAAATCGATTCATCACATCATTAATATATTTGTTTTTACTCTAATTAATTTAAGGTTTCTAAATCAAAATTAAATTTAGCCGTAGAAATTGTAGGGATTTATATGTATTTTATATAACCAATTTAGTTTAAGTTATATTTTCTTTCCTAAAACCCTTCATTACCCTAATTACTAATGCCAGAATATTAAAATTTGGTAGCGCATGTGAAGTGATGCAAATTCTACCTTGAGGAGAAAAGGTTTAAATAGGTTCGTTCTAGAAGAGAAAGTTAGAGGGTTTGGGCAAGTGCTGTACTTTTGTAGCGTGAGCTTCTGTTTCTGCTTTTATTGCGGATTTTATTGCGGATCTGCTTTATTTCATTTTTTTTCTTGCTTAACTTTTGCTGTCACTAGATTTCGAAGCGGATTTAAGTAACATGATTATGTGAGCCCTGTAGAGTAATTCTACTTGCTTGTTAATATCTTTGAATTTTTAGTTTAGTTCTTCTTATTTGAATTACCGCCCGAGTGAGGAGTAGTATTAGCGTCAAATCGACGCATTATGAATTTTAAAGAGTTGTTAAAGGGTTCCTTCTACCCCTATCCTGTGTGGTTTCCACACGTACTTCAGCTGTCACATCAGAAGATAACAAGTGGGTCTTACAACTTAACCCACTTCTAAGTATTTGACTACCATTCTGTATTTATGCAAATTAGGCAGAAAATGTATTTAATTATATTTTTACGTAGAAGCGGCAAGTGTATTTTCCACAGCTGTCTACTCTCTGTCTCTCTGTAATTAAATTCTCTGAAAATTAAGTTCTTTTGTTTACTCTGTATTAGCAACTTGCGATAATTCGATATATAATTACTCAGGTTTGTTCCAATATGTAGCCTCAAGAAGAAACTGGTTATATAAGCAAAGTGTGAAAAACCACATAAAGCAGTTGAAATTTGTGTTCAGCTAAATTTGGAGTTTTATAGATTTAATATAAATATAAATTTGATGTATCGTGGAATAAGGTAACATAACAGAGAAACTTACATATGTGTCCCTAAAGACAAACGAATTTCAATAGCTTAAGAATCATTCACTTTAGAATCCAGTTGACGTAGAAAGTATGTGAGACATCTATTAAAATAAAACTGTTTGGACTTAGAGCTAAGGCAAAATTCACTGCTCTCTCCAAGTAACAACCAATATAAAGCCATTATCTGTTCTGTAGAGATAACATTTCAAATAAGACAAAAGTTATAAACTAAAGCTCCGATCACTACGCCAGTCTTAAAATAAAGCAAAATTTAATATTTTACAACTTCAAATTTGAGTTTTTAAAAACATTAATATAAATACACACCTCATTTGTTTATTATTTTATTTTTTACTTTTTATTTTTTTAATATAACAAAATACTTGAAAATTTTTACCTTCGAACTCATCACATTTAAATAACACGAGAACAGAGAATGGGGCTGTTTCACGTCTGTAAATGGAAAAAATTTCGTGCAAAACATATATTTATTACTTTTCTTTCAGTATTGCCTTTTTTTCTCCACCATGAAAAATGGGTCGAAGAGAAATAGGATATTGTTGCGAAATACCCAGCTGCAGTAACATAGCTTCCCAACAAAGCGGCTTTAGGGTTGCCAGAAAATGGTAAGGAAAGACAGGGTTTTCAGATTTGGCGCGAAATCACCAATTTAGCGAAAAAATCGGCGATATACCAAAGAGGGAGCAAGAACATTTTAGAACGAATTCTTAACGATTTTCCCCAGAATGCTCTCGAAAGCATGTAAAAAGCTATAAATACCCTGCCTGCATGCGAAGTAGCAGTGTATCGAAATCATGTTGAGCTTAGTAGAAATGTTTTGAGCTCAGAGATTAGTTTGAGAGCTACTGAACTGAGTAGGGAGTTGTACTTTGCCGTGAAGCTGTCTTCACAATTGCAGCCTGAAGGCTGTGTTGCTGATTGTTTTAGCGTCTTTGTGAAAGTTTTTCGACGACTATAAACGCGTCTTTGGAACTCTCTTGTGTAATACTGACGAATAAATCGTGTTTTGATTCCTTATCAAATGTTGTCATCAATCACTCCAAATCTACGAACCCGTAGAAAGAAACAATATTATACTATTTCTGTTCTAGATGAAATGAGTTTATAATGAGTAAAACAATTAATATATATTTATAAATAAAAAAATCTATTTTTTTAGAATTGAAGTAAAAATAATTCAAGTAGAAACGCTTTGTTAACAAAAATAAGTGTTAAATATTTTGCTGATAATCAGAATCATTTCCAAGCTAAAATGCTGAAACTACAGCACCGTTATACCTCGGAAACATATTCATAGAATTTTCTCGCACTCGACTAAAATCGCTTTATAACTCTTTCACAATATTTCTCAAACACATGCCCATTTAACGAGATGGGTATAATTTTCATTATGCCGTAAAATACTATCAGAAAAGGAATGGATGTAAGTGAAAACAGAGCAAATGTAAATTTGTAACTTCGGAATTGAGTGAAAAATATGCCATCTAAACATTAATAATATATAATGTGTAAAACTTGTAATATAAAAATGCCAAGTAATCAGTATACCCTTTATTCGAAATTCTTAGTATTAATATAAAAATTTCTAAATATCCAACTTTGTTGTAATAGTTTTCCCAAGACAGAAATTTTTAATGTATTAATGCAAAGCAGGAAACTATTGGGAAATAGTTGACTTTAATTCAGCTGCAGCTAGCTAATCATGTTGTAATGAATAATTTAAAAGCTAACGAATTTTATAATTTTTCGCAATTTCATCGAAAATTACGTAGGGCAGGAATACCGAAGAAGTATAAATTATAAGAAGTTTAAATTAGAAAATAATGGTCATAATTATTAGTTAAAAAACGTATGACGAAATTTACTTAAAAAATGAATTGTGAACAATTTAAACCAATGGTAAAATTTTTTATAAAAACAAGTATAAATTACATTCTTATAATGTTTTTCTTCCTGTTTCAAATACACTGTCTACGTCACTGAGAAATGGCAGCACGATTCTTAGTTTCAATCTTCTTTCTAATTATGAAACGTTTTTCCATACTCTCAAAGAGTTTGAGAGCACTTATTTACTTGACAATTTTATAATTAATATTCTTTTACGTGATAGTAAAATGTAATGTTTAATTATTTAATTATTTTTTATTTATCACAAATATTATTTTCCCTTGGTACAAAACATTACATGTTAAGAATTTCGGTTTATCATTCATGCTCTATGATATTAAATGAACTGTTTCCAAGATTTTTTTTATCAGCTAAGTGCTTTATTTTATCAGTTAGGCCTAACATTATTAACCTTTCTTCTATCTAGTAGTTTAGTGTTCATAACGTTTTATTTATTTCATAAGGACTGACTGATGTTTAGAATTATTTGGAGCGACATGAATTCTCCCATTTTATAAGTTTATATAAATACTCAGTACCTCGTTTTAAAACCTGATTTTTACTTATATCAATACTCTTATTAATAATTAATTATTAATTCAATTAACATTTAATTATTAACAGTTATTATTTATAAACATTAATTAAATGACACAGGAATCTCTCCCTCTTTGTCTGCATACAGGGTGTCTCAAGAGGTCATTGCCAAACTTAACATGCTGCACTGTTATACAACGACAAACAAGATTTGCATAACAAATTGTGTTCAAAAATGCAGATGGTGACCGCTAGAGGGCAAAGGAGAGAAAGAAAGTGAGTCCAAAGAGGTGTTAATGTGATTTTTTATTAAAGAACATGGTTAAATCATTGAATATGTTCAAAATTCCATCCATTCGCGATAATGCATACTTCACAACGTCGAGGCATTGTTTCACAGACCTGTTCAAAATGGGCAGGTGCGCCGCTTCCACGATCCTTGTGACGAGATCCATGTCCGATGTTACAGTTGCTCGTATAACATGGACTTCATGTAATCCCACAGGCAGAAATCCAAGGGAATCAGGTCAAGCGCATGCGGTGCCCATGCAACTAGTCCGTGGCACCATAAAAGTGATGCGTATCGGCCAATTCTGAGTCAATAAACGAATTCATCCTTTTTTTTGCAATGTCCTCGCCCAAAATGATCCCGCTTCCCATTCGGACATAAGGCTGCGAACATTGCCCTCTAGCTGTCGCCGTTCGCATTTCCAGACACATGTTCCTATGTAAATCTTGATTGTTATGGTATGACAGACCAGTATCTTAAGTTTGGAAAAGACTTTTTGAGACTCTCTCTATCTCTGTATATATATATATATATATATTCATATACACACTGACGAAAAAAAAATCCCAACACCTTGGTAAGTGTGTTTATACATCTGAAAGATGCAGTCTACTCATAGTTCGCTCAATGTGCATAAGTGTGTTGCTAGTAGCGCCACTATGAATAGGTAAACCGAGTTTGCTTTAAATATGTGTGAGCTTTATTTATCGTTAAGATTTGACGTGCTGAGTTGATATTAGACAAGAATGCCTTTAAGAAAACGAAAAAATCATTATCAATACTCAGTGAGGTTGAACAAAATAGAGTAATAAGTCTCCGATAAGGAGGTTATTTTCTGCAACATTGCAGAAAAAATTGACAGGAATGTATCCCCCATGCACGATTGTTGGGAGCAGTAGTCAAGGGAAGGTACTGGCTCAAGAAGACGGCGTTCCAGAGGCTCACGTGGCACTACTTTGTTCGACGTATGGCTTGACGTATCGTACTGCTTCTACAACCGAAATTCGAGCTTCAGTTGGCACGAATGTGACACAACGAACCGTCTCAAATCGGTTACTTGTAGGACAGCTACGAGGCAGACGTCCTGTAGCGTGCATTCCACAGACTTCAAAGCACTGCCGTTTGCGGCGTTAGTGGTGTCAAGCTAGAGCTCATTGGAGGACGGACTGCAGACCTGTTGTGTATTTTGATAAAAGCAGGTTCTGCCTTTGGCCAGTGATGGCCGTGTGTTGGTTAGAAGGAGGCCAAGTGAGCGACTGCAATCAACCTGTCTGCGGCCTTGACACATTGGACCTACACCTGGAAGTATGGTCTGAGAAGTAATTTCATATGACAGCGGGAACATCCCCGTGATCATCCCACGCACTTTGACTGCAGATTTCTACGTATTCTGTTGCTATTCATGAACAGAATTCAAGGGGGTGTTTCCCAACAAGATAACGATCATCCTCGTACCTTTGTTGTAACCCAACATGTTCTTCAGAGTATTGACATATTTCCTTAATCTGCTAGATCACCAAGTTTTTCTCCAATCGAGCACGTATGGATATCATTGGACGACAATTCTTGCGTTATCCAGAACCAGCATTAACAGTCCCTATATTGACCGACCAAGTGCAACAGGCATGAGCCTTTATCCCACAAACTGACATCCGGTATTTATACAATACAATGCATGCAACTTTGCAGGCTTGCATTCAAAATTCTGAGAGAGTTACACCGGTTATTAATGTACCAGCATTTCACATTTGCAACGGCTCTTCTTGAGCTTGCATTAATCTGTGATCTTGAAAATTTAATCAATCAAATATGCTACCTAGAAATATGTATTTCCGAAATTTATTACACCATAAAAATTTTCTGTTGCTGTCGAGATATTTTTTTTTTGCATTAGTGTATAAATCAAGAGAGAGTATTTATAAAACTATTCATGTTAATGATTGTCGATTCTTACGAGAAAATGAGAGAATCGTTTGTGTTAAGAAAGTCAAGAAATTTATTTATGAAGAGGAATGAAGAGAGATTGAAAAGTTATTGTTTGATAAAATAAGAATTTTCAGATAGCAAGAGTCCATAAGAGAAAGATTTTCTCTTCAGAGACGCAAAAGTAATTTTTATTTTGATTCTTGAACCCATAATCTATTTTAATTTACAGCTTCTGGTTGGCAACATTAGAAATGAAGCCGATTGTTTAATGACTATAATAATCAAATTCACTGTCTGTCAGTGTAACGTTAATCGTCAGTGTAGAATAATCTTAGCGCCAGCTTGTGCATTATTATCCTATATATTTCATATAATCGTATTATTAACATCTCGCTGTTTATCATTACTGATTTTTTACTAATCAAAATTTCAAATTATGATATTATTTACACGCAAGAGATAATCTAGTGACGCTCTGCCTGTTACATAAAAGCATAAACCAAAAATTTATCTGATGTCATTAATCAAAAATTTATTATTAACTAAAAATATATCTGATGTCATAAAAGAAGTTATTATCCGTCTATAGTAGTTAAATTAGATTATCCATCTAAAGTACTCTAGGAATAAAATGAATGGTCCTCAATAAATTATTAAAAAGACCAAAATCTTCAGTAATGATTTAATAAGAAAATTGCAGATATACCAGTGTATATCTATATTTCCTTATACCAGTGTATTTTGCAGTAGTAAAGGAGGAGAGCTTATTAACTGCTAAATATCAGCTTAACGCTTTTTCTTAAGTACTAAAAATTTTTCCTATTATACTGTAATGAAAATATAAATCTTCTTACCACAGGTATTTCCAAAGAGTTTAAAAAAATTGCTTCCGGAAACAGCAACTTCCCATCAACTTATTAGAAACACGACAGCAAACGTTTCTTATACGTATATTAAGATGCGAAAAGTATGTTTCGAAGGAGTTGTATTCCACATTGCAGCTTAGTAATTTAACTTTAATTAACGCTGTCTTTAAAACTAATAACATCAAGTTTAACTATTACTAATTACAGTGGAACGAAAACATTGGAAATAAATTGACAGCATTGAAGGGCAGACTTATGCAATAAATATCTTACTTATACTGTTAAAAAATGGATATCTGAAACATATTGAGATAAGCAAGCCATCTTTATCACATCAAAGCAACACTGGCCAAAGACGATGAAGATTTATTGTCTGCAAACAGAAAAGTAAGCGAGAGCTACATTTCTCTAGAGAGGAGTGTCTTCCGCGGAAACTTTTCTAAAGGCACTTGCATGAAATTCAACACTATTTTGTGGTAAGCCACTAAACGCTCGCTTTATTTAGACAATCTGTTTTGCAACCACTTAAAATAAAATCGCCATTACTGAGGGAAATAAATAGTATATTTTATTCCTAATAGACTGGATAAAATTAGACGATATGCTTAGTTACGTTCCTTTTTTGACTTTAACTTGTCTTTTATGGAATAAAATGTATTTTGGTAACTTCCTTTCCATCTTTTTTCTCTGTTTATGTCACATCAGCTATAGAGTAATACTCTCTGTAGATAGCATTGTTAAAAAGCTTTTGGAGTTAGAATGAAAACGTTTACAGAATCTTCGAAATGAGAGATGAAGTAATTCGATTCTAAAAGGATTTCGAACAATGTATGTCTTCGCAGACAGCTTGCTCAGCGAAACTATGTAACCCAAATGCAACTATTGAATTATTCGAAAGACATCGAGCACATAACGATTCAACACAGTGCAAGGTGTTTTAAAAATTGGAAATTTACAGTTGCACTGATACTGATTTGTTACAAATGCCACTGATAGAAAGGGAGATTCAAACGGTGGTTAAAGGGGCATTTTATAGAACTCATCTGGCATCAGAAAATATTTTAAGCAGACATTTGAGTTGAATTTCAAATTATTTCAGACACTCATAATGTAACATTTAAGCAATTATCGAAGAAAGAGACTGAAATGTGAGATACGTTCTAAAGAAGATTCTTGCTGCTGGGTGCACATAAACCGATGTTCTTTCTGAAAACAGCCGTTCGCAAATTTAGAAAAACAGCGAATGATTGATTATTGGAATGCTATTAACTATCTTTGTTTATCAAGTGTGAAATATATGCAAATTATGCGTTGATAAGCTAAAACATTATTACTACCCTTCTAATACCTAATCTGTCGTAGCATGGATTCAAAAAATGCTTCGCAAGTGTTCCGATAGATTTTACCTGTTTCTCAGGCTGAGGTCATGTAGTACTCTACATAGATTACGAAGAGGATAAGGTTAAGAAGCTCTACAGTAAAGCTCTATGATACCCGACATGAGTTAAACAGGATTACTATAAGGCACATTAATTGAGCAGGACGCCAGCTGGAATTCAGCTATATGTTCTTGAATCTACTGCACTGCTACATTATACTTTTGACGAGAAGCATTAACCTGCCGAATGGTTCCATCAAAGGTTTTTATACCTTTGATGGAAAAGAGAAAAACTATGAAAAGTTGTAACTGGTCAGCAATGATGTTCGAATAATCCGTAGATGCTACTGTAGTCTTCTTTACATTCCTAGCTATCATTATCGATTAACTATTTGTCTGGAAAAGACAGTAAACTGATATGGCCATCCACGTGATATAGATGAAACTTCATCAGCGCAAGCAAATGTTTTCATTGTTGCAGAGATCAAAGATAATATTTGATGTCCGAGTAATTGTACACATTGATGATGCAGGTTTAGCAGAGGCATATGACAGGGGTATCTGCTGCGGAGACTCAGAACCAGCAGAGTCTCATAAATTGTATACTCAGGTATACCTGTATGTGCACAGTATTCTGTTGCCAGCTGAGTCACTGATAATCGCGTACTTATCTTCGTGAAAAGGGACTCTTCCATGTCGGCATTCAGACATTTATATTCATGGATTCATCTTTCTGATTTCATAGCCTTTCTTTCATTTTTATAAGTAAACAATTCAAGATTATAAGGCAGCTGGCAAGCATTCAGAGTGCGATGCTGTTTCCGAGATACAAGTTCTTAGTTTTCAGACCAACACACTCTGCCTTTATCGAGATCATTAGATCAACAGCCTTCGTGTTGCACTCCTATATAGTTCACAAAACAATCCTCAACAAAATAGGAAACATATAATGAAACAAATTTGAAATTCAAATTTTGGTTCCTAGGCTTTTATGTTCTAGTGAAGGACTACCATATTCAAATTTTGATGGCTCTAGGTGGCGTTGTTTTTTTTTCAAAATGCGAGAAACAAGCATGCATTCATGCAGATTCTTTATTATTTAATTTCTTTAAATATGGTATAGACTGATAATATTTAATGGGAACAATTTGAAACTTGATACGCCGTTTACAGTGATTCAACGCAAAATTTTTTTTCGAGACTAACATCGTATTCTCGATTAACGTCACTTTTGGGCTAAAATGATATATGATAGGTGAGATAAAGATTTCCGCAGCAAGATGGGAAAATATTACCATCACCACATATTTCACTTTGTATCAGTAAACTATAAATTCCACACGCGAATGTTTTATTTCTCATATTACTGTTACTTCGTGTTTTTATTCATATAATTTCAGTAAAGTTAGCTGATCACAAAATAATTTCCTTGAAATTGCTCCATCTCATGTCTAGCGCTTAGAAATTAGTCTTTATTTTTCGTGTCGTTAATATAGAAGGTTAGGAATGCAGCTCTTTAGCAGATGTCAAGTTGTCAGTTTGTTAGTTAGAATAGTTAGCCATTTAGTTAAATATAAAGCATGAGCTTTCTGTGTAGAAATGGAATGCATTTTATTGATTACTTTCTAAGGGGAGCTGACATTTATTCGCGTTGTATTTAAGGAAAACTCATCAGCCTGTTTCTTTCAGACAGAATCCGCCCAGAGTGAAACTAGTTAAGTTCTGGGGATTTACTTCGCCAGTGAAAGGTGGTCCGTGACTGCCAAAGGTAATCCACCGAAACAAAATGTTTTTGTAGGGTAGAAGTTATTTCAATAGCTTATGCATTTTAATGATAAAAACGTTTTAAATCTGATTTATGATTCTTCAGAATTTTATGAACTTTCAAATTGCAAAAAATGGTGTTATCAAATGAAATAAAACTGAATATTTTTCAGTTTAATGAAAGGCTGTTAAAATTCGGAAACTGCTTTCATTAACACAAAAGTCTTCGGTATAGGTGTATAGATCTTTACTTTGTAGACTTTGTTTGTAGAGTTGCTTAAGATTTTCTGAAGCAGAAGACATGAAAAATGTGCAATGCCCTCTCTGGGACACGAACCCCGAACTTTCCACTACTCGACGAGTGTGCTACCATTACACCACGAAGGCATACTGGAAGGAGGGAGAAAATACCTTGTAGAGACATTAGTTTATTTCGAAGTAGGAGACATGAAAAATGTGCAATACCCTCGCCTTGACTCGAACGAGACATTAGGTTTTTTTGAAGGAGGAGACGAATAAAATGAGCAATGCCCTCGCCGGGATTCGAACCTAGGATCTTTAGAATACCTGTCGAGTGTCCTAATTATTACACCACAAAGGCTGCTAAGAAGGAGGGAGAAATACCTTATAACCTTATATACTCCCCCTTTCAAGTGGCGACTGGAGACGAGGGAGCCCAATCTCCAGGTCCTTGTGATGAAAAATTATCGTCCACTAACTTTTAGTTCGAGCGCCACTGTAGAGACATTAGGTCCTTTTTGAAGCAAGCGTACATGAAAAATGGTTAATGTCCTCAACGGGACTCGAACACGGACCTCTTGAATACGCGCCGAGTGTGGTAAAGTTAAACCACGAAGGCATGCTTCTAGGAGGTATAAAATACCCCAGAACTTGAAATATGAAGCGACTATTCGCTAATTTCAAACTTATCAATAACAGCATGTGAAAAAACTCTTTTATTCAACTCAATAAAAGTATTTACTCTTGGTGCTTTGAAACTAAGCAACATTTTTGGCTGTCAGTCAGAATAGAAATGTAAAATTGAAACTAAGCCCAAGTTAAATATACAGCCGAAGCTGCACAGAGATACTTAACGCGACTTGGCTCTTGACCCTAACACCGACGTAAACGAACCGGCAATTAATATGCACGGTTGTAAAATAGTAAGCACAAATATCAGCGAAAGAACGTGGCCGAAAAGCAGAACATGCATTGTCTGAATCAACTCAGATGCCAGATTAAATAGTATCTTTCTACCTTACTTTGCATACCGCGTGAAACTGAAATGACATTTTGGCAATAAAGCCTGGATTGAAAACCAGAACGATAGGAGAGGTTGCTTCAAAATAAAATAAACTGTTAAGTAAGTTAAATAAATCTCCAAAAGTGCTTCGGTTATCACCTCTAAATTGAAACAATAAATACGAATATGAAAGGCATAGAAAATAAGATGCTACATATAGCCACATATATCAAAATTAAATTTTATAATCTCATCTATGAAACAGAAAGCAACAACCTGAATAAATGGATAGAATATCTTGAACTGAAATTTCAACTAGTCTTTGCAGAGTAGCTGATAAAATTACATGAGCTTATATATTGAGTATACTATCTTAGCTAGCAGAAGAGTTAAACATGTGAAAAGTTTCGAGTTCCGTTCACACACACACATTTACATTTCTCAGTAAATACTTCTTACATATATCTATTTATTGCCTAATTTACTGCTGCTGATATTTATAAGTAAAGACATTTTGGATTCTCTTTTAGTTTGAAATTACTTTTAATTCTTTCTTTTTTTGGTGTCATTTAAAATCGTTAGTCTTCCTCATTTAGGAGATAAAGAACCCAAAATTTCATGTAATGTGTTTTCAATTTTACAAAGAAATAAAAGATAAATTTGCTATTTTACACGGAAATTGCAGTTAAAAAGAAATTGCAATTTTACACAAAGATAAAAAAATATTAAAAAAATTTATAATGTATTAAGTATGTATGATTTTTTTCATGAATCCTTTTTTTTACCAGCAATCTGTTATAACGAGCAAATGTGGCGGTTCCTTCACGCTCGTTATAAGAGAGTTCGAGTGTATATATATGTCAGGATATGAATGATTTGGAACTTGGTTATGGCGTAATAGATGCCTAGAGAAGAAACGTGGCAAGGCAGACATGGCCATGGCCGAATTCAGGATAAGTTTATTATTGAGGAAAGCAATTCTGGATTCGCAATATTTTGTTCACGTACAGACGGAAGTCTTATGAGACCTACATTTTTGTCAGCTCAGCACATATTCAGTGAACAAAGAAGGTAGGGCAAATAGTCTTGCCAGGAGGAAAGCGTAAGCGAAAGTGTCGCAGCAATTCAGAGGAAGAAGGGAGGGAGTCAAAAAGTTTCAGTTCCACTTTAAACAATTTTGGTTTACAATTATTTAGTGATTGGGAAAGAGGTATCTACATCAAGCGTTAGGTAAGATAGCGTGATTAATTTGAATGAGGCAGTTAAAACTTAAGCGCTATTTTTAAGATAGAGAGAGAGATTTTTCATATTAAATAAAACATAAAAGATTTTATAGCCAATTTAAAAGTTTGTTTCATGATGTAGACACAGATTTGCTGTAAATATATATATCCGTTTACATTGTAATTACTTTCTTGTACAAGGTAAAAAGGAAGTATTGTAATCGCGAAAAATTTCGGCTATCATATTTCAACGAAAATATCAATTTTGACCGCTATCGTATGCAATTTAATAATGTTTTGCCTGACTTCTGTACGTAAGGACAGAACAAAGGACTCTTTTCCCCAGAAAAATTATAAAACTGATTTAAAATGGATTCTGAAGAGATTTTTTTCGTGGCGTTTGTGCGTACATACTTATCTCGCATAACTCAAAAACGATTAGCCTCATAACGTTGAACTTTTGTATATAGAACTGCTATGACATGTAGATGTGCACCTTCTATTTTAGTTGCAATCGGCCTCACCAATATATATATATATATATATATGTATATTGGTTATATATACTATTCTTATATAAACTGTGAAGTAAATATAATCTCGGGGTCGAGGAGAAGTCTTGATCGTCTTTTCAAATCTTTATTATTTACACTTATATGACAAATACTATATACAACTATTCAAATTAAATATTCTGGAATACTCACATAATATGCGCTGATATTATGTTCCAGTGAAGATTTTTAATCTTCAACAAATTGCACTCACTGACAAAGTGAATATATATAATCCACTTTGTTACTTAGTGAACGCAGTTTCTTAATTCTTATAGGTTTGTAAATTGTGCAATTTTCGCTTTAAAAATTTTTGAATTATGTTGTTCTTACCTTCGGGTTACGGTTTTTATACCTTTAGTTAATCTACATGTTATAGTTGTAGGATTATCAGCAATTTGAAATTGTTTAAGTGCATCGAAGGCTAATGTTTTGCGCCATAGCAGCCATATTTGTTTATATCTGAAACTTAGCAGAATAGAGGATTTGTTGCCGATCTAGAGAACATAAGCGTCGTAAAAACAAAGATAAAGCCTTCTTTTATTATTGCGAATTAAATCATGCTTAATCCATTCTGGAATTTATTCGAGGAAATAAGTGTTTATGATTTATTTCCTAATTTTTAATATAGATATTTTGAGTTTTTGCTTTGTCGCGAAGTGAGAACTGAATTAATTGAATGAGAAATACTGAATCGTCTGTGAAAAACCTTTTCTACTTTTTTTTCTGTTTAATTTCTTGTATACATCGTTTTAGATTTATTATAGTATTTGAATAGAACATGTGGCAATGATTAGATAATTCTTCAGATGGTATACATAATTTTTGTTCATTCTGAGTTATAAAATGTATGAGATGTAACGGTGTTACGTTAAGCTAGCGCCAGAGTGTCACTGTGGTAGACAAATATAGTGAATTTTAAGCAATGCTTTTATTCTATTGTGGTTTGTGCGGTATCGACGAAGCACATTTAATTCAAACCAATGACTCTAAATGAAAAGCAAAATGCGTGTCTTTTAATATTCCGTGCAAGGAAGTCATCTGGTGCACACATCATATTTTTATTAATCCTTAAACTGTATCAGTAACCTATGTAAAATTAGCTAAATGTGTATAAAATTCAAATTGTTAGGAAAGTTCTTTGTGACAATGGGAATACGTTTTCAATTGCCAAAAACTTTCATATTTCTAAAATTTATTATAATTATGAAGAGACTTGTTTCAGGAAATAAGTAAGTTTTGCTTAATAGTTTAAAAATGGGTAATAATTATTAATTTTATTTAAAAAAATGATCACTCCGCGACGATAGTTGCCTTCCTTAAAATGATGTTGCAATACATTGTCTTAGCTCTGCTTAGTCTGAAAGAAAGCTAAAAGTGCATGCCAGACTCCAGGTGGCGATTTTCTCACATTTTGTGTATTTGCTCCCTTTCTTTCACTGCATTATTCTTTATTTAATTCCTTCTCTCATGTTTTCGTTGTAGGGCAGAATTCCCTTTCTCTTAATGCCGTGCCACTAGCTATTTCGGAGTGTGATTTAAACGTGTCAGATTAAGGTTTTAAGGAAATGAGGTTTTTCTTTCCTTTTTCTTCACTTTGCAAATGGCTGTTGTAGATTGAGAGCCGTTCCCTTTGCCTATTGTCAGTCTGATGACAGCTTTGAAACAAGCTGTATATAAGTTTTTGATTCATTACTTGGTTTGCGTGGGAGATTTGACAAGACCTTAAAGTTTTTAAAGATACTTATGTGAAGACAGTGATTAAGATGTTCTTCAAATATGTATGTACATGTGGATCTGCAACAGCTGCTTACTATTGTTTTAGGCCCTCAAACTCAAACGCAGTTGTGTAAAAAATTATTTTTGTAAAATTTTTCTAACTAATACCGCTTTGGTTGTGCAAACTGTTACACATTTCTTTCTTCAGAAAAGTTAACATTTCAAACACTGAGTTTTGTACTGCTAGGTTCTGGACAGTTTGATTTATATTTTATATTATTTTATCTGTTATCCGAAAGACCAGTTGGTATCGATTTCCCAGCACAACCAGTCCACAGAATTTTCGGGAATATTTTATGGATGCATGTCATACATAAAAAAATAGTATTAGACTATTTTATGAGTATATCTGTTTCGCTACGTTAGGAGATAAAAATAACAATAGTTCTGGTTTCTGAATAATTCAGTAAATTAAAGTTTTTAATGAATTTATTCCTGATAATAGACTTAGTTTCCAAGAATATATTTTATACGTAAATAATATGAAAACAATCAGCAAGTTGTCTGTAATAGACGCATAGATGTAGCTGGTATTTTCAGTAAAAGTAATGTGGGCTACTGATTGTTGATATTAATAGACTTTTGCCATTATGTTAATTAAAATAACTTAATCTTCTTCAACAAATGAAACTCTGCATTACATTCATAAAAATGAAGTATGTATAGCGTGTATTGCGATTCAAAACAAATAAAAATATACATATAAAACATAATAATACAATGTCACGCATACACCAAACATAAGAAAAAATCTGAAAGCTTTCAGATTTTACATTAGGCCCAAAAGGGCGTTTTTTTAACGATTTCAGTGTTACCTTTATTTATTAAATATCATAGTCTTCGCACATAAATCATAAAAAATTCAACAGCAATATCGTAAAATAATTCTAAAATGAGCATATCTTTAGAATTTCCGATACATAGTCTCGCGCGCTGTAGATCAAAATGATTTTTTTTGTAGAGTGTTGCCATTGCTTGCTTTGAAATCGTTGAGATTCTTAAAAAAATTCGTTAAAGTACTACAAAATATGATATCGGTAATAAAACAAATTCCAAATCCAGATGCCCCTATTTAAAGGAGGATTAGGTTGTTCAAAATTTGATGGTTCTAGGTAACGTTGTTTTATAACAATGCATACATACATTTAAGTAGATTCATTTAAATAGATACATTTAAGTAGAGAAATATACATACATTTAAGTAGATTCTTCGTTATTTAATTTGATTAAATTTAACATGGGGCGATAATATTTGGTGACAACAGTTTGAAAAGTGATACGGACATTTGCAGTGAATCGACACAAAGCTAAATCGAAATTAATGGCCCTTTTGATCTAACGCTCCTTTGGGCTAATAATAATAAAATTAACACATAAATTTCAAAAGTGCATGTGTACATAAACGTTTAATTGCACTTTTAATGTGCGGCGTTAGATGGAGCTGATCTGCAATAGCTTGTTACTATATTTTCAGCCTCTCCACTCAGTCATAGTATATAAGTGCGACTAAATAAGTTTGTATTGTTTGCAAGACTATGTTTGACATATTGACAAAATGTATCACGATAATAATGCAGGATGCAAAAAATGTGAATGCATAGTTTAACACTTTGTGAATGAAAAACGAGCTTCGCTCGTAGATGTTGACTGTCAGAAAATACCCCAGTTTAAAAGTTGTCATGACTTTCTAATTTACAGAAAATCGTAAACAATCGGAATTCCGGAATAACAAATGAGTGTTCTATTTTATTAGTTTAACTTTTTATTCACTTGAGAAAAATGTTTTCTTTCACCAGCTCTTAAAAATAAAAGAGTTAAAAAAATAATATTGCTTTTAAAAAATTAAATATTTAATCAATTATACTATACATTTTGGTGCATAAAAGATAAAACCTAACATATGGATTGGAACTTCAAGTCGTATGAAAATTATGATATAAACCATGTTTTAAAATGTTTGATTAGGTTTCATGCGTATCAACGGGTTATCCCCAAAACTGAGAATAAACTTCTTTTTTTTACACACATTTATATTTAATTTTGTAAATTTCAAGCAAAAGACATACAATATATAAAATTTTATGATTAAGCATAAAAGATGGGTTAAATACATAAGAGACGAGAAAATAATATATTAAAATGTGCAATTCAATGTATTAATTATAAAATTCAAATATTAGATTGAAATGTAGAAATATACAAAATTACTACATCGAAAGTGTTCATTTATGAAATTTAAGATTGACATTTCATAAGTTTTAACACCAAAAAATTGAGAATGCATTATCGTAAATTCACTAAAAGTTTAGGACAAAGTCTCAGGTGTGTTCAAAAAATAACTGGAAAGTAAAAAAAAGGAATTAGTATAAAAATAAAAATATATAAATGTAAAAGAAAACGGAAGAGGAAGAAAAGAAATTCTGGGCACAGTTTCTAAAAGAAAATATTGAAAGAAATCATGCTGAAACCCAAAGTAAATGTCCTTACATCTGCTTTGAGAAATTTTGCAACCATTAGCAGACGTATTTGTGCTTAAATCGTAGGAAATGTCATCAAAAACGCTTGTTATAAGGAATAGATTATCAAGAACGAAACCGTTTGTAAGTTCGAAAGATCAAAGAAAGCATTAAAAATTTGCTAAATCGCATGACTTAAGTGCGGTCATAATATTTGGACATAAGATTGGGTACGCTTGAATAGAGGCCATTTTTAGAGATGAAAACGAATTAAATATGTATCATAGCGATGGCCTTCGCATTGCTTGGAGAAAACCAAACACCGCTGTTAGTCCTTCTTAGGATCCACTACGATTTGGGGTTGTATGGGAGCAATGGCACTGGGAACTTAGTTTTCATTGACGGTAGTATGAAGCACAACATGTATTTAGATATACTCAAAAGGAATCTAAAAAAGTACCATTAAACTTAGGCTTGGGTAAAAGTTTCACATTTCAGCAAGATAATGTCCACAAACAAGTGACACATTATCTTGAAAAATGTGAAATCTTTATCATTGCAAGCAGCAGTATTTTCCTTCCCTATCCAAAGAATCCATATATCATTGAACGTCTGCAGTCCATGTTCTAAAAGGATATGCAGTAATATATAAAAAAGAGTGTAATGAATTTGAAACGTGTTCTGCAAGACGAATGGGACGAAAAATCGTCAGATACAGTTCGAAACTTTTTCGAGTCTGCGCCACGACATTTGTAAGAAATAACAAAGGTTAAAAACATGCATCAAAATACTAACACTTAATTATTTATTAAAAGCAACATATATATTTTAGTGTATTTTCAAACTCATGAAGAAATAAAATATGCTAAGATTTAGGTTAAATACTATATGCAGTTTCATTAACAAGCATTTTTCTTTCCATTTCTGCATTATTATCAGAAATGAATTGTTAATTGAATTGGAAGATGTAAAATGGGGCTATGTGGCAAAGGTCAGACTCTACAGGAGCAACAAAAACTATCCCCTTTCCCTCACACGAATGTCAGAAGTAAACAACAAACAAAACGTTGTGAGATCAATATAACTAGAATCCATGTAATTCAGTGTTTTTCAAATGTCTTTTGACATTCTTGTGAAGAATGGAATAATTTTTTATTGTTATTGCAAAATTTGACTTTTTCCACATAGCCTCTTTTTAACCGTAAGCTTTCATCCTGAATGGAATTCAAAAAGAGAACACCCCTAATACTACCTACGTGTCTCCTAATCCTGCCCCCCCTGCCAGTATCCTCTCGAAAGGATCTCAACTTGCAGTGTATAAATAATTATTTGAGTAATTATCAATAATTTGAGTGCCCACTTATATAGATTTATAGATACCATACGCTTAGAAACGTTTTTGAGAAGCCTTCTTCGGGATTCGAACCCAGGCCCTTCGGGACGGCAGTCAGAGTCTCCAACCATCTGGTTGGAGTTTGCTCATCTGACCGGAATTCAAATACTGATAAGGGTTTTGCTGATTCCTCACG
The DNA here is from genome assembly GCA_000611955.2 of Stegodyphus mimosarum. Lineage (NCBI taxonomy): Eukaryota > Metazoa > Arthropoda > Arachnida > Araneae > Eresidae > Stegodyphus > Stegodyphus mimosarum. Next base: position 43,988 of record KK117209.1, read on the forward strand.
CTTCTGAATCTGTGAAATGGTTAATAGACTCTGGTCTCCGACTAAAATGTGGCAAATAAGCAACATATCGTCTTCTTTTAAGTTGGAGAGAAAATAAGGAATTTCTCCTCCTGCTCCCATGGTAGCACGTTCATGGTAGCTACATTGGCAACAACTTTGACTATCATGAAAAGACCTGTGAATCGAAATGCTGGAGAGGGACTACCTGATTTTTCGAATTTCATGCTCCAAATAACTGCTTAATAACGTGAAAATCCGTGATCGACTTTTGCTGAGTTTGGAATTTGACGTTCTTGTTTCTAGATTTTAAGCATTAATGATACTTGACTAATTTTCAAGTTTTAATTTTAACCAAGTAATAAAGCACAAAAATTATTTCCTGTAAATGTAAGAGTAAAAATCGAAAACTAATTCTTAAGCCGCGATAAAAACTGTTAAAGCAATTTCTAACGAATCATGTCGCAATCATTATTTGTTGTACCTTAGGGGTACTTAAAATTCTTAACTATGAAATCCCAAAGATGTTAAGTGCCCAAAATCTGGTTATTATAAGCGGTTAAATCATTTTCCTCTTTTCAGTTTACCAATTAACACGTTTAAAAATGTTTAAGAGTGAAGCTTTAAAATACAGAGTTAATTTAAAAGCTTATTCGTGTAAATAAATGAACAGGTAAAAACTAATGTCTCAGCCATTTAGAAACCTAATACTAGCGTAAATGCTACTTACGAGTTAATGTGTTAGTCAATTCCAAATTAGCTTTATATGAAATACTATTTTATTATAATTCTCATGTTCATGTGCTATATCTCTTTTCTTTCTTGGTGTTGCAATTTAGGTGACCAGCAGTGTATTAGTAAATGTATCAGTCGGAGATTTCCTTAATGTTCTTTAAAATGATTAGGGGTTTTTGGTGTCTGCGTTTCGCATAGCATACGATCATCACTTCAAGGGATTACTTTCTTTGAGTCAACCCATTAACAAAAGCCTCATTAATATTAAGCAGTCATACATAAATTCTTGAATAGTTAAAATTTTAAAATCAAATATTTTACTTCGTTTCTTTAATCTAAATGATCATTAAATGAGATGATAATAAAATAGCAAAAAACGAAAATCTGAAAGGATTCGGATTTTAATGGTTGCCCAAAAGTGTTTGGTAATGTATGCTTAAGCAATCGCTGAGTTCGCAGTCTACCAGTTTACTGTTGTCCTCACTCCCCCCCCCGCACTATACCATTTCGTTTTTTCTTTTTAGCTTCATAGTTAAGCATAATTTCCTTCGCTCCATACAATTCAACAGTTAAATTACTTAAAATTTAAAAACAGCATAGCAGCACATGCTTAGAATTCCCGATGCTGTGTTAAGTGTTGGCATTCTGGTCTTTTTTATTATTTCCTCAGTTCATTATATCAACGCTGTTAAATTCATACTATTAGCTGACACTCTTCCTATAACTTGTTCAAATTTTCAATCATTACTAAAGTACTTTTTATTCATCCACTCAAGTTGAAATACGTATTTTAAACTTGTAGTGGATGACACTTGATATTAATACATTTTTTTTCACATATTAAAGTTAATTGCTACTTATTTATCCCTGTTTATCGGAACTAAAGATATGCTGTTTTTATTAAATATATTATAAGACCGTTTATTAGGAATTCTTACGTGCTGTAAAATTAATTTTATAACAACTTACAATTAATAGTAGGTGACTGTGATAAATGGGATTGTAATATTTAAGAAAAATAAGTGGCAACAGTAAGAAAGAGTTCTAAAGATTGTAAAGCGTATGGAATTAGAGAATTGTAGTTTTATACAGTTGGATGAAGCGAATGTAATGTCCCATTATGTAGCGAAAATTTCCCCATATTTCTACGTTAACGTGATAATGATATATGTTTAACATTTACCCCTTAACACGTCCCTCGCTTCAGAAACGGAAAATGCGAAAAGAAAGTGAAAAGAAACTATAACACTGCGTAAGCGACGATTAAAGAAATGAAACCATAAACGCCAATAAAAGCTTCCTACGAAAACTCTTCATAGCAGGTCAAGCATATGTCGTCTTGTGTCATGTAAAATCATTAGATGGAATATTAATTGAAGAATTGGACTGTGCGAAACTTACTGGAAAGCTTCCTTGCTATAATGAAACTTTACAAGAGATGGATAGAATGAGAAATTATAGATCACCATCAGCTTCATAAATTAGAAATGAAAAAAAAGTTAATAATGTTAATAAAAACTCACTAAAATAAAATTTTTCTCTCTTTATTAAAAGAAATTAAATAATGAGGAATCTGCATAACTGCATAGCTCTCGCTTCTCGCATTGTGATAGAACAATGGTATCCAGAGCCATCAAATTTTGAATAACGTAATCCTCCACCGATATTACTGTTGAATTGCGTTGTGTGAAGGGCGAAGAACATGATATTTAATAAATAAAAGTAACACACAAAACGTTAAAAACGCCCTTTTGAGCGCAATGTAAAATCTGTAAGATATCAAATCCTATTTTTTAAATTTGTTTTTATTATTTACTTCATGTTTTGTAAAACTTTGACGAATTTTTGATTAACAAACTCAACGATTTAAAAGTGAGTAATGACAATACT